>CM021105.1:20774277-20951367 GCA_007115665.2 Sequoiadendron giganteum
AAAGGTCACAACAATACCATTCAAATACACCATACATTTTGATGCAGGAGCTTTTATTGTACAACTACAGTCTATTCAAAACAACATTCAATTTTAATTTTTTCTATCCATACTTCATCATATTTATCTCCTGTTATACATAATGTCCAAGATTCTATTGTATGACGGATGACATGACCATTTGTTGCTTCTATTGTACAGCCCTCTAGCATTCATCCAACTATTTTATAATCTACTCAATCACTTAATGCTGATGTATGCTCTGGTTTTCCCCATCATTATGTTGTACGGTCTAACAATTCCAACCCTTCTACTACTAATATACAGCCTGATCTTCATCACCTTCCTATTGCGGTTGTACAGTCCTTGACCAGTTATTCTCCTGAAACAATTGGTGCATCTTCTGTTATCTTCCTATAGGCTTCTACAATTCTATCTTTTTCAAACTATGGATTTGATAAAACCAGGGAGTTATCCCAACAAGCTGGTGAGCTAGGAGAAGGCACATCCCTTGCCTCTAGGAGAACTAAATAAGATTTTCATGATGGGAAAAATACTAAAGTGCCTAAAGTATTGTCTCGGTACAATGATCAACTTGCTGCAACATTTTCAAAATCCAAAGCACATTCAAACTTGGCTACTAATTTGTTTGATCCTCAAACACATTTCAATAAATTAAAAGGCCATATGATGCCTTGCCTTCTAGATGTGCGAATGGTCATGATATATTTCATAGGTTTTCTTTTCTACTTCTAGTCGAAACCACAACTGCCAATTTTTAGTTAGCCATGTTGGAAGCTTGCCATTTCTAGGATCTTCATTGATTTTTCGTTGTGGAATGTTCCTTGTTGTCAAATGCTCAAGTTATGATCAAGCTATTCTGGCTGCACAAAAGAAGTATCAATTGAAAGGTCCTTCTTCCTCAACAGTGCCATCACAACTTTGTAAAACTTTACCTAATATTACTTGATTTCTTGTTGTGATCTTCGCTTGTTAGTTGGGAATCTGACTTTTCTTTTTTAGGGAGGCAAGGTAGTTAGCATAAAATGCCTTTGTTATGTTTTGTTAATATGGTTGTAACCGACTATGTATTATTTATTATCGGCTTGTGGGTAGGTATCAAGGGGCAGCTGTTAGTAATTGTTGACAGTTGTGTTCTATTTGGCAACTATCAAGTTATTTAAATACGTTTCTCATTGTCAAGGAAAGTAATATAATTCTTGGTTGATCATCTCTGGTCTACTTCAATATAAGAAGTTCACAAAAATAAAGATCTATTATTCTATCTACTATACATTGTTATTTATATTTCTTTATACAAGTACTACTTTTATCAGATAAAAGAGTAAACATGCATTGCAATAAAAGTTGAAGTTAGACAGCACATTGTCCCTTCTATTCCATGCTCAATGATTTTTGGCAAGAGTGCTGGCATGTGAGATATATAAATCAGAAGGGTGGTTCTCACAAAAAGCTATCAATTGAACTAACTCAACCTAGGATGGACTTCAAGGAGCAATAGATAAAGTGATTTGTAAACATTACTAGAAAATCTAATTATAGTTGCAGCTGAAATCAAGTGGTAATGAATAAGAATACTTCAAGCAGACAGCATGTTTTTGTTATTGTGGAGTGATAAACTCAAATTTAATCACCATACAAAGGTCAAATTTTCCTTACTTTTCCAATCAAAATGATCTTTTGAGCCTCTTTTTCAACAAGAATTTCAACCTCAATAAAATGTTTGGATGTTGGCCGAGCAATATACTTGACTACATTTACCTGCATTGATCCAAGATAGGTAAGTGTTTACGAACACCTTAGCATTAAAATAAATAAATAGTTTTCATAAGCCACAGGCACTGTATTAACATAAACTATTTAAATTTAACATCCATAAACATAGTTTGCACTTGAATTTTTCTTCCAAATAAAAGAGCTGCAACCTACACTGTTAAAATTTAATAGCCATAAACATGCTTTGAACTTCAAAAAAAATTCTGAATAAAAAATCTGTTAATGAATTGAAGTTTAAAATCATCAAGAATTGCTTGCAGATTTCAGCATAAGATGCATCAAAATCTCCAATAGCACATACCTGGCAGGCATAAGGAATTTCTTGCCGATACTGCATGAAAAGTTTTTCACGTACTATCTCAGCAACAAAGAACCTTTCTGGATGTTCACTGATGATGTCCTTAAACCCAAATGAAGAAATCAAGACTTTCAAAGATTTGAATACCAGACAGATGTGATATATGCCTACTGCTTCAAAAACAATACAAACACATCTACATTCTAACCTTAACCAAGCCATTAAACAAAGAAATCTACCGCAATGTTTAACATCATGAGAAACATTAGATGGTTAGGAATGCATGAGATGCAATAATAAAGTATACCTACTGCTTTAAAAACAATAAAAACACATCTACTGTCTAACCTTAACCAAGACATTAAACAAAGAAATCCACCATGGCTTTTAACATCATGAGAAACATTAGATGGCTAGTAATGCCTGAGATGCAATGATAAATCACATTTACCTCACATTTCTATGACTTTAGCAATAATCTCTTAACGAACTAAATCATTTATCATGTTTACACTTTATCACAAATGTTTTTACCACAAAGAAATCAAGATTGAGCGTGCAAGCTAATTCACAGAGCTTAGTGCTTGTTGTATGGATGTAATACTTTCAAGAGAACTAGCAACATTTTTGGGGTAAATAAGGAGCTTATGTCCTTTAGTAAAAAGAAGACACCAAATAGCATGAAACTGACTGAAGACTAAACAATTTTTAAGGAATCGTAAGACAACAAATGAAATTTCTCCAGGAAAAAAGTGAATCTATGGACTGTCAAATAAAGAAATTAATAGTTTAGTGCATAAATTCAGCAAATGCTGCAGTGTATTTTATGAGATTATGCCTTCTCTGGCATCAATGCATGAGCTAAAATATCTTCTCTCTCCCATTTAACAGTACCTAGGCAAGCTGATGGCCTAGGTTTCGACATATTACATGCCGGAGGCATAGGTTTATTAATCTAAATATGCTGTGGGTGCAGATCTTCTTTAACGTCAATGACAATACAATCAGAATTTGAACACATACTAAACAGGGATGTACACATGGATAGAATAACAAAGTGATAATAGAAAGTGATGGTATTCGGGATAGCTTCAAGCTCATACAAGCAATCCCCAAATTTGCCACCATGAGTAGGGAGGTTGACACTTTTTGGTGGTCTCATCTCAAATCCACAATGAACACAATTAGATCTTCAATGCTTCATTAAAATTGTATGTCTTCAAAAGAATCTTCCAATATATTATTATTGTGTTACTGGGTTCGCCTCAGGAAGTAGCCAGTACTGGTTCGGTTCAGTCCTGGTTCAGATCCTGGGCCAGTTCGCCTGTGGGTTCGACCAGGATCCTGCATTTTTGGGTCTGGTTCACTCAGGAAGAACCAAGACGAACCCGGGCAGAACCCAAACCGAACCAAAGCGAACCAAGATTGAACCCGGGTGCCTAGGCATCAAAAAAGTGTGTTTTTTTTTGCATTTTTTTAATGTTTTATGGGATTTGACTTCGACCCATGCCCAAGGAAACCCTAAAAGTGACCTCTAAATCACTCTAAACACCTAAACTACCTCATTCTTATTCATTTGTTTTGCAAAAAGCATTTTCATTCCAAGAGGCTAAGCTTTCATTTTTGCTTGTTGGATTAACAAAAGGAGTTGAAGATTGATCATTGAAGCTTCTATAAACAATTGCATTGCCATTCCTGCACATTTGCAAGTGTTCATTGGCTGCCACAAAAATTGTTGAAGGATATTTTTGCGAAAAGGTAAGTTTTTCTCTCTTTTTTTGAGTTTTTTCATCCATTTTTTGTTTTACAAACATGAAACTTTGTTTTCTTTAATTTTATGATTTATTTATGCTTTTCCATTCTTAGATATGAATGTATGAAAGATTCAAAAGAGCTAGCTTTTATAAATCAATATTTTGTTTTCAACTTTCAAGTTTTTTGTTTTTGTTTTGAAATTTTGAATGTGTTGTTTGCAAAAAAATTTGCCATAGGAATCACAATGTCAACTGGTTCTACCTCTAGCCCCACAACTAAATCAAAGTTCAAAATAGATCCAAATTCTCCTCTATGGAAGTATGTTGAAATGATACAACCGATTTCAAGTGGTGGTGGTTACACTTGGAAATGCAATGGATGTGGTGTTCAATATTCTAGTTCATATTTTGGGGTGAAAGCACATGTGTAACATACCTAGAAAAGGCATCAAGCCTTGCCCTGGAAAAGACAATGTACCTATTCCACCTGATACAGTCGCAAATTGCTTGGCCACATCATCTCCAAGGAAGGAACTCAAATTGATCCTAGTCGGGTTGATTCTATCAGAAACCTGTCTCTTCCAACAAGCAAAACTGGCGTACACTCCTTCGGTAAAGTGAATTTCATACGAAGGTTCGTCCCAGACTTCTCAAAGCTAACCAGAGATATATCAGCTATGATGAAGATAATGTTTGCCTTCAAATGGACCAAAGAAGGAAAGAAGGTGTTCATCCAGATTAAAGAAGCCATCAGTCAAGCACCAGTACTGGTCCGACCTGATTTTGATAAACAGTTTATTCTTTAGTGTTATGCATCGGAACACACTCTGTCTACCATACTGACACAAAAACTGAATGAGGAAATTGAATCTCCAATTGCTTTCATGAGCAGCAGTTTCAAAGACAATGAGTCTTGGTATTCTCAAATTGAAAAGAATGCATATGCGTTTGTTACATATGCGGTTGTTAGGGCTGTTAAAAATTTCAGATTTTACATCTTAAACTCCCATACAACAGTATATGTCACAGATCCAGCAGTCAAAAGTGTCTTAACTCAACAGGAGATGGGCACAAAAAGAGGTAACTGGATCGCAAAGGTTCAGGAATATGACTTGGAGATCAAACCAACCAAACTCATTTGTAGGAGAGGTCTGTGTCAGCTAATAGCAGAAGATGGTGATCTAAAGCACCAGACTGCTGATGGTGAACTAGAAACTGAGATTAAAGAGGACCTCCGCATGGTCCTACTTGTTGATTTAACTTATGGAGAATGTCCAACCCACATGGACAAACAGCATAAGAGAACATTGAAGTTGAAAGCACAAAATTATGTGCTTATGAATAACGTTCTATACAAGCGTGGGCTTGATGGAACATTTTTGTTATGCGTCAACAAGGACCAACAATGGCATTTGATGGAAACATTTCATGAGGCATGCAGTGGCCACTTTTCATCAAAGGTTACGGCATTCAAAATCCTATGAGCACAGTTTTTTTGGCCAACTATGTTTCACGATGCATATGATTGGGTGCACAAATGCCAAATGTGTCAACAGTTTGTTGGAAAACTTAAACTAGCAGCCATACCACTCAAACCAGTTATCATTGATGCTCCATTCCAGCAATGGGGTTTAGATTTTGTAGGTCCTATCAACCCACTTTCCAGTAAGGGGTATGTTTGTGTCCTTACAGCCACTGATTATTTCATAAAATGGATTGAAGCTATTCCTACCAAGCAGGCTACCTCTCAAGTCGTGTTCGACTTTCTAAAGGAGAACATTATTTCACGCTTCGGGGTACCACGTAAAATTGTGACTAACAATGCAACAAGTTTCTCATTTGAGGAGCTACTGGAGTTTTGTTTTGATCACGGCATCACCTTGTCGCATTCATCAAATTATTACCCTCAGGGTAATGGACAAGCCAAATCATCAAACAAAAACATTGTCACAATTATACGCAAGCTAGTTGATTCCAATCAACGAGCTTGGCACAAGAAATTGTAAGACGCTCTCTAAGCTGACAGAATTATTCCCAAGAGAGCCATTGGCACTTCACCTTTCATTATCATGTATGGTACGGAGGCTATGCTACCCATTACACTGGAGTTGTTCGCTTTGCAGCTGGCATCCATAGTGGAAGATGGTGAATTCAAAGATCCAATTGAGAAACGCATCTTGTACCTGATGAAGCTGGAGGAAGAAAAAGTGGAAGTAGTTGACAGAATCACTCAGCATCAAGAGCGAGTGAAGAAGATTTTCAATAAGAAGGCTCGTCAACGAGACTTCCAGATCGGAGATGAAGTCCTATTATGGGACAAGAGACATGAGCCCAAGGGAATGCATGGAAAATTTGATTCCTTGTGGCTAGGGCCATTCAAGATCCACGAGTTCGCAGGGGAGAATACCTATATTCTCTCGCACCTGGATGGAAGGCTCTTCCTGTTGTCATACAGTGGGCAATATCTAAAACACTTCATCCCTTCAAGGGTGGAGTAAATTTCTGTAAATAATTTTCTTGTTTTTCGTGATGTGTTTCCCCTTTCTGTAATGTTTACGTTATGTCATAATGTATTTCCTCGTTTCATAAAGTTTTTGTCGTGTGTTAGGTGATTAGGTAGTCTTGTTTTAGGTGATTTTAAGGAAAGTTCCAACCAATAGGTGATTAGGAAATAATGTTGACTCTATTGCCCAACTAATAAGACACTAGTCTACGCTTAAATATCCAAAGATTCTCGGTTTTCCTATGCCGTAAGTATCCTTCATGGTCCACAGGCAGAGCCAAATGTTGTACCCAAAATTAAAAAAATTGCTTCATTATGGCATTTTGGTTAAAATGATCAAAATCTTATAAAATTGTCGTTAAAAGTCAAAAACAAGGGTCAAAATGTCTAAAAATAGCAATTGTCTATTTTTAGAAATTTTTGAACAACAAATGGATCATGGAGATTTTTTGGGTTTATTGTCAAGAGGATGCTCCCAAAAAAATTCAAAAAATAAAAATTAGGGTTTCAGGCGCCTATTTTTACGAAAAACCCTAAAAAATACAATCTTTGCAGAATTGGCTCAAAATGATGTTGATTGGTTAATCTTTCGTCACGATCACACTGGTCCAATCAGAATCATCAAAAAGTAAGTTTTTCTCTGGTGGGTCTATTTTGCTTTTTTCAGAAGAAAAGTTAGGAACTTAGGACCTCTAAGGTCATCAATGGAGAATGGCCGGATACCAGATGTCAGAATCTAAGTCTCAAACGCTGCACAAAACAACCTATGGCGAAAGATGCTTGAAAAATGGCAAACGGAGGAGGGGAATCCAAAAAAGTTGAAAATTGCAAAAATTATTCTAACACTGGAGATGGACGCCTTACCTCAAGGAAGTCGTCTAGACTTCAATGCCTTAGAATATTTTTAGTTTGTTTGTCGCGCACGCGCAACGATGAATACCATCAACACATCAGCAACGGGGATTGATGCAGTCGACGACACAGTGAACGCGAAGCTCAAGAAGGTTGAAAATCATTGAAAAATGACTAACATTGGAGCACAAAAGCGCCCCTACTAGCCAAGGGCTCCCATGAATTCAAGGGGCCATATGCAGTTGTTAAGGTTTGTAGTTTTGGGGGTCTTCTTCAGAATTTTGCAAGCTTTCCAACAAATCCAACATCCAGTTCATGGGATCTGTCAAACACTCGCAAATGAAGATCAAGCGGAAAATGCTGAGGGTCATAGAAAATCAAGATTATCAAAATGGATAAATCCATAGTAGAAAAGTGCCCCTGCTAGCCAGGGGCGCCCAAACTTTTGAACCTCCATATTCAATTTTCAGGATTCATGACTTCCAAGAGGTGCTTTTCAATTTCGATTAGGCTTCGCGACGAGTCCGTCAACAGATTCACCGGAGCAGTCAAACATCCAAAAACGAAGATCAAATAGTGTTTCGTCAAGAGAGAAAATGAAAAAATCATGTCTCTGGAACACATGGGTGCCCCAGTCAACCAGGGGTGCCCAAAACTTTGAGCCCTCTAAAATAGTTTTTAGGATTTGAAAAACCAGACATCCTTTTCGAAACTCTTCAGGCTTTTCATTGAACATCTCAGCCTAATCACATGATCCATCAACCGCCAGCAATTGCAAATCGAAGCACAAGAGGTAAAATTGGAGAAGTTAAAAATCAGTAAAAAATTGTAAAGTCTGGAGCACAAAAGCACCCCTGCAAGCCAAGGGCGCCTAGACTTTTAGGCCATCAAAATCACTTATTAGGGTTTGATAACTTCAAGAGATTCTTCTCGGATTTAGTCCAACTCCGCAGCCAATCCATCTGCCAACTCAAAAGACCTGTCAAACGTTGACAATCGAAGATCAAACAAAGGCATGTTTATCAAGGAAAAGATTAAAAACTAGAAAATCTTCTAACTCTGGTGAGGGAAAGCACCTCAGTCAACCAAGGGCGCCCAGAATAAAAAGCAGTCAGATGTCGAATCAGAAGCCGGTGTAAGGTATCAATCTCTTCAGAGTTGATCAAGCTTGCCAGATCAATTCGCTTTTAGTTTCAATTGGTCACATACTAGCGGGAAAATAATGCTCAAACAAGGGGTATCAATCACCAGAGACACGTAAAAAATTTGAAAACTTCAAAACAAAAAAAACATCTAACTCTATGAACTTGGACGCCTTATCTCAAGGTGGTGCCCAAGTCAACTTAAGTTACAAATTTTTGAAGACTTTTCCTCCCTCAAGCGGCCCTATATTTAAGGGATTCTTCGAGTTGACTAATATTTTTGCAGGATGACTCCTAAAATTAGGGTTTCGATGAGTTAACTACTTCTTTCACCTCCAAACTTTATTTAAGAAGCATTTGGGCATCCATACTTCATTATTTTGTAGGTTGACTTCAAGAGGCAAACACAGATTTTTCTTCTCAACAGCATTTTGTTGTACCCCAAAATTAAAATTTTTGCTACACTAAGGCATTTTGAAGAATTGAGTCAAGATACTGTTAAATTTGTCAGAAAAAGTCAAAATGGGGGTTTGCATGTCTTGCATGGGGGTCAAAACCTTGAAATTTTCAAAATCTGACAATCTGGGTCGATTCAAAATGATCAAACCTACCATACCCAGATTTCAGTTTTTCAGCCCTAAAATTTAGGAAAATTTCTATTTTTAGCAGTTTTCTAAAAATAGAAACTTTTTCTGGGTTTTTTTGGGTTTCTTTCGAAATGGATACTTGTAAAATTTTCTAAAAATAGAAAGTTTGTCTTCTAGGGTTAAGACTGATTTTGATTGGCTTAAAATACTTCCTCATCAGGTTGGTGCGGTCAGAATCACAAAAATATCAGTTTTACTCTACTGGGTCTATTCTGCTTTTTCAAAAGCTTTTCTTGGAGTTCCAAGGTCATCAATGGAGGTCAATCGGCTGCCAAGTGTCAGAATCAGATGTTCGAGCATCAAGCAGAAGTTGTCAACGATGAACATGCGCAAAAAACAAAGAAAGGAGTGAAGAATTTGAAAAAGTTGAAAAATGCAAAATTTGTCAAACTCTGGTGAATCCAGGCGACTCCAGTCAAGAAGGGCGCCCATACTCCCATGCCTTAGAAATTTTTTGCATCCGGCAGTCGAGACCAAGGCAAACACATCAAACGAGGCAAAATTTGAAATTTACATAAAAATGGCTAAGTCTGCTCAACATGGGCGCCCCTGGAGAAGAAGGGCACCCATCTTTTTGGAAGGTCAGATGAGGAAATTAGGATTGGCTCTCCCAGGCAACATTGTTCAAATTCTCGTCAGCTTCGCAGCGGATGTCTTCGTCAGCTCGTCAGATCACTCAGTTTCCAGCAAAGTCAGATCAAACAGGGGTCATGATGAGAGGTGTTTAGAACTCTGAAGTGAAAAAGGATGAAAATATTCTAACACTGGTAGACATGGCCGCCCCTGGAGAAGAAGGGTGCCCAAGATTTTAAGAGGTTTAATGATAGAATTCGCTGAAGGCATCTCCAACGTGACTTCGTCAGACTTGATCAAGTTGTCCAACGCAATCATCAGCATGTCCGTCGGAGGAGGCAGTCATCAAATGTCGCAACGCGAACAGAGGAGGAAAAGTGAGAGAAATGGCAGAAGGTTGGAAGCAACAGTGAAAATCCAAAATTAAAAAAAAAAACTAACTCTAGAAGCTATGGGCGCCATACTTCAAGAAGGGCGCCTAGGGTTTTGAGCCACCAAAAGTCAATTTCCGGAGACGAGGTATCCAGAGGACCCCTTCCAGAATCATCTCAACTGTCCAGTGAATCTGTCAACCAATCATTCTAATCAGTACAATGCCCAGAATCGTGGATTCATCCGAAGGTCAAAAGACAAGCATAAAATTGAAAATCATGAAATTGACTAACTCTGGAGAAAATGGGTGCCCTTTTCAAGGATAGGCACCTGACATTTCGAAGGGTCAAATGAAGCTTTTAGCAGATGACGTCCCCAGAACAATATTGTCAGATTTGATCAGGCTCCGTAATGGAATGTTCAACTCGTTCATCGGATCAATCTGGAAGCCAGGAGACAGAGCTGAAACAGGGTTGAAAAATCAACAGAAGTTGAAAACGGTGAAAAATTGGCTAAGTCTGGAAAAAAGGATGGCATACCTCAAAAAAGGCGCCCAGCTTCTCATGCCTTAGTCAAATTTTTGGAAATTTCAAAAATTGAAGTTGAAGACCAAAGTCTAAGTTCATTACACAATCTTGAATTAGGGTTTTGAGGAATTAGGGCAAAAGAAAGTTGTTTTCTCAAGGCAAAGCATATTTAAAGCACTTTTGTGTTTTATTTTTCATTATTTTCTTGCAGGTGGCCTTCAAGGAGAAACAGAGCAGCAACTTCAAACCCTTATTTTCAAGATTCAAGAGTTTAACTTGCTGGTTTTTCATAATATTTTCAGATCAGCACTCAAGAAGGCTTGCTTTTTCACACTTTTTCATCTAGAACATCAAATCTTTGAAGAAGGAGGCCATTGTTTTCAATTTTCAGCGAGCTGGTTTATACTAGTTCTATCTTCTGGATAATTTTTGAAGAATTTTCTCAAGGTTGCAGCAGCTGCTTTTTATCTTGCATGTCAGAGAAAACTTCAAATTTTACAACTTCCAATCTTCTGGGTCTATGCTAAACCTTCTTCTAGACAAAACCCACATCACAGTTTTTTCAGAGAAACTTTAAGTGGCTTCTTTTTTAGTGAAACTTCAAGGTTTTCAAAATCTAACCAAATGGGTTCAGCGAAAATATGCTCATGAACAATACCCAGATGCCAGCTTTTTCTGCTTTTTCGAAGAAAATTAGGGTTTTCTGCTTTTTCAGTCTTCACTTCAAATTTTCAAAAACAGACGATCTAGGTTTGCTTGTAATGAGATTCTAAACAAAACCCATGTCTCAGAAAAAATTCCAAAAATTCATCCGTTTGATGAAGAAAATCAGCAAGTTATTTTTAGGGTTTGTGTTGAGTTTGTCAGAGCGTAGTCAAGTTTACAATCAATCTTCATGTTTTTCAGCATAGAGTACTCTCCCATCGAATTCAGAGCCAAACAAGTGTTGTATCATAATTATATGAACAGATGATGTTGGGAAATGCATTTCAGTATTATCGTGGACATAAAATGTCATCATCTCAGTTGAAGAACGTGCAGAGGGAGTGGTATGAGCGAAAGAATAAGTGTCACAAAAAGTTGTGCAAAACTCTTCCGCAGGAAAATCAAGTGAAGTGTCAGAATGCAAAAAAGTTGCAAAGCCACCAAGTTATCAATGAGTGAGTCATCTTTTGAGGCTGCAATGATTTTCAAGAATAGAACTCAGAAAGAAGCTAAAGATGTCAAAGATTCACTAAGTTTGATCGCAACAAAGGAGAAGATCTTAGAAAAGCGGAATGTGGCTAAAGATAGTATCAACACTCCTGATAAAGAGGCAGTTTTCTGTTTTTTGGCGGATGTGTGAGAGATTTAAAGCGGCAATCTTCTAGAAGCTTTCTCCAAGCTTTCTTTCCATTCTTATCTCACGCTTTCTTTCTATTTTTGTCTCATTTCTTATCCATTCTTTGAAGAAGAAGGAAAACAAGTGTAATGAGTTGGCATTTCTTTTTTTAGATGCTTTCTTAGGTTTTAGATGTTTTATCTTTTTCTAGATTTAGAAATAAAGCTTGCATGTTGGCAAGCAGTAGTTGTAAAAGCAAGGAGATTTTGGGGTTCCCTACTCCTCTGCTTGTCTATAAATAAGAGCAATGTTTGCTCATTTTAGTTTAACCGTGCTTGTGATAACAAGACATAAGTGTCTTAGTACCTTCTCTTTGTTATCGTCTAGTATTGTTCACTTTGTGTAAGGAGCAAGTTTGCATGCCTCTTTAGCTGTAAATACTTGTTTAGTGCATGTGTTGTGTTGATTATAATTAGGTTGATCGCATGTTGCAAGCGTGTTGCTACAATTTGCTGTCCCAAAGTTGTCATCCTTGTTCCAGAAATTTGAGTAAATAAAATCTTGAGCGTGCTTTGTCTACCTTGATATAAATATCTCAAATTTCCGTCTATTTGTTTTGTGTTAGAAGTATGAGTAAATAAAATCTTGAGCGGGCTTTGTCTGCCTTGAAATAAAAGTCTCGTATTTCCGTAATACTTTTATGATCTCTTTTTCAGCTTGCCTTAAAATGTATGTTGAAGAATAGTTTGTCTAAGTATCTTTGTCAGAAATCCAACTCATCCATTTCTAAACTCTCTTGCTCTGCGTTTACTTGAGAGGGTATAAACGTTTTAACCATAGGTTAAGTTGTAGCTGTCTAGTTTCATTAAAGGGAAAACCTCAATTGCAACACCTAGTGTTCTATAACCTTGTGTTCTCGCAGCTGAACCAAAAAGATAGGTGTAATTAAGTTTAGATTACTTTTCTTTATGCAACTCAGCAAAAGAGGGTGCTTCCCCTCCTAATTCGAAGAGAAGTTTACTGTACATAGCTGTCCGTTTCCAGAACGCATTTCAGAGGTGCGATTTGAAACGCCAACACATTTGAAGGATCAAACTAAGGAGGTTTTCAGAGTTCTTCATAGATTCGAATACAGGTTGCATAGAAGAACACTTTTCTGTCATCCATTTTCTAGGGCATCCTTTTTCAGAGACAAAAGGTCATCGTCTCCAAAATTGATCGATTTGGGTCTTTCCATTTCACACTTCTCTTGAAGATTGGAGACTTTCTATGAAAGCTTCCAACCCTTTTTTTAGGGTTTCTTGAAAAATCATCCTTTTCAAAAATCTAACAATTTGGGTTTGTTCAGCACAAAATTGGCCACAAAACCCACATCCCAGATTTTTCCAAAAAATTGCCTCACTGCTTCCATTTTTCTAGGGCTTCTATCTTTTTCAGGCAAAACTCGGGTTTTAGAAAAATTAACAATCTGGGTCTCTTCAGCACACAGGCACCTACAAAACCCATATCTCACATTTTCTCCAAAAATAATTGTCTCGCTGCTTGTACCTCTGAGGGGTTCTTGCATGTTCTTGAAAAAGTCAATTTTTCGAACAGACGATCTAGGCCTATCCAACAGACATTCTCTACAAAACCCATATCTCAATTTTTTATCCAAAAATCTGCCTTTTTTTGCCTCTCAGCGAAGCTATTTTTAGCTTCTATGCAGAAGTTGTTCAAACATACCCATGTTCACAGTCAAAAGTCGAGTTTTTCAATATGCAATTCTCTCCAATCGAAATAAGGACCAAATCGGTCTTGCTTCACGATTTCTTGAAGACACTTGACACCGACTTGCATCAAGTAAATCCAATAGTTGATCTGAACACTTTAAAAAGCGTAGACTGCATTACAATCCAAAATCTTGAACAATCCGGGTTACTAGCAGCGGCTTTTTTTCCCATCTCGGCACAGGACATCGAGTTTGTAATTGCTTGTGTCAAGCATTACAATCCCACTTCACGAGAAATCCAATCAGTAGATGGGCGAATAATTTGCAGCCTCAAGCCAAGAGACATTGAGAGATGCTTTGCTATTCCACCACGTGCGGATAACCTCATTGTATCAACTGAAGAATGTGAGAAGGCATGGAATGCACAAAAGGAACAGTGCCAAAAAAGGATGGCACAAAGGTGGCTGAAAGAGAAACGAAACACTTTGCCAAGGAACGTTGGACATGGTGAATTCAGGGATGAGTTTGTTGTCATGATCACTCTGCTCAACCAAGCCACAGGTCAAGCAGAAGCACAAAAGTTTCAGCCATGGATGTTCTACATCATGTCCCAACTTGTCAACAACAAAGAACACAACGACTGGTCGGCCTTGATCAGTGACACTCTTCACAGCCAAATGACAAGGTTCTTCAAGGCCCATGAATTCCATATGATTTCATACCTCATATATCTAATAGCCTTTCAAGGCAAGTTTAGAGGTTTGAATGTAGTTGGAACTCTAGGCGTGCAGCAGGTGTATGAGCATTACTCACAATTAGAATTCTCCTAGTCAAAGCGACATTTCAAGCAAGTGAATGATCGTTTCCTGATGCATACAGTACGAGATCTTGACAACAAGTTGCATATACGATTTTCAGCAAATGCCAAATTGGCAATGGCGGATTGAGTCGATTGGTTTATCCAATTCTCCACATTCTCCTACATATGCGTATATGGCTTCTCAGGCAGTCCAACCATGCTACCTTGATATCCATCAAATAAGGTAGTATTCATGGAGTTCCTACGGCAATTGCATGAAGTGCACACTTTTTTGCGTAACAAACGCAAGCCTGCTGCCAGTTTCCCTTTTGAGATGAGTATATATAGATGCAAATCAGCAGTTGAGGCTAAGTTGATGCGCAATGAAATGACAAAGCTTAATTTCAAGTTTCTCATAGAAAGGCGTTCATATGACCCTTGGGATCTCTTGGCAGCTCGCCTCAGTCAAAATACTTCACATAAACCTACAATGGAAGATTTTTGGTTTAGTTGTGAAGATGAGTTCGAAGTGCACAAGCGTAATTATAGTAGATTTACTCTTCCTCAAATCGTTGATTTCTTATCCAAGATGCAGATGGTTTATCAAATGATGATGGAGAAGTTTTGCTTCCCACATATGCCAGAGATCGGGTTGATCAACAGCCACTTTGACCAATTGATTGGTACGCCAAAGAGAGCACCTCTATTGAGGAAAGGAAAAGTCGGGTTGTAAAGAACAACAAGCTATTCTTGAATAGCAAGATCACACGAAGGGTAGTCACTCCAGTTACAGAGCCGCCAGTGGTTCCCACCACACTACCTTCCACTTCTAGATGGAAACCCAGAGTGAAAGCGATGAGCAATCCTCCAAAGGGTTTTAAAAACAGCAAAATGTCAGGACATTTGAAGGAAAAGATGCAGTCTCCTATTAGGAATCAACAAGAACAAGTAGATGCAGCCAAAGATACAGTTGAATTAGTGCCAAAAGTTGAAGCAGAGCCTCCCATTCTTCCATCATCACCACGGCCTTCTCCAATTCACATTAATTTGGAGCCTGATTCACCAGTTCATGACATCTCAACACCAACTCATTCATCAAAAGTTGATGAGACTAGAACCAATCCTCCCAGTGAAGTTAGCAAAGACTCTTCGTCTTGGCTTGAGAACCTCCTAGGCAAGAAGAGGAGAAAGTTGTCTTACCAGTTGAACCTTGCAGAGTTTGATAATGTCTACCAAGACTCATCAGAAAAGAAACTCAAGAAGCAAGTTCACATGGAGAAGAATGTTGACAATGAGGTTGTCATTGAAATTGCTACCGCGCTAGAGGATAGGAATGCCAACGAGGTTGAGGTTGATGACTTCACATTGGTCAAAGCTAACCTTGGTAGAGGTACACGACAACCTAATGTAAATCTCTTTGAGATTGCAGCAGTTAACTTGAAGGAAAGAGTGTTCAAAGATGGAGAGGACAAGGCAGCCCTCAAAGCTGAGAATCGACAGTTGCGGTAGTACATCTCCAACCTACTTCACGGTGCTTCACATGTCACCGCTTTACTCCCATAGATGCTAGAATCATTTGCAGATCAAAATCAATTGAGTTAGTTGGTTATTTATGGGAAACATCTGAGAGACTGGGTAGAGGAATTCGTCATCGGGGGCAGATTCATACTTGCAGAGATGTACCAATTGAGGTACAACGCCCACAATCTTCGCTCAGGAATTTAGGTGTCAGAGCAAAGCATAGCGTCAAGGAAGCCCAGAGACGAGATCACCATTGCCGACTTGAGAATAGCTTATGATGCAATCACTATAGAAGAGCACAAGCAGAAGCTTTTTACTTGGAGAGAACAACACCTCTTCAAAGTAAAAACCTACGAAGCAATGACTGTAGAAATGGCTGAGTATAGACAAAAGGTTGCCATTGCTCTCAAGTTCGTAAGAACGTTCATGTCACAAATTCCTTGCCAATATCAACATGAGGATGGCGCGTATATTGATCTCGGCGAAGTACAGACGGAGTTTCAGGACCTCATCCGTAGTAGTTTCAACAGTGACTCTGTTGACTCCAAGTTGAGTCAAGTTGCAGCGATGTCAGCGAGATTTGATGAAGCAGCTGAAAGGAGAAGTGAGTTTCTAAATCAGATCGCAGATGGCGAAGAGATGTTGCAAAGACAACACATCATTCTGAAGAGTATCAGTGTTCCTAATGCAGAGGCAGTTAACAGCTTCTTGGAGGACTTGATTGTTCAAGTTGTCGAAGAGTGAACTGCCAGTTGAGACATGCAAACGTTTTCCAAAGATAGAATTCAAAACAAGCAGTTAACTTGTTGCCCTTTTCCAAGTTAACTGGATGTCCTCTTTTCATGCATGTCTATCTTTGGAGACATCTATTGTATAATTGGAGTTTTCTTTAGGTTTAGATCAGTTAACTGATGTTGTCATTCCAATTAACTGTTAGTTTACTTTGTTTAGACATAGGAATAAATCTTGCATGTTGGCAAGACTAATTGTTAACACAAGGAGATTTTAGGGTTCCCTACTCCTGTGTTTGTCTATAAATAAGAGCAACCTTGCTCATTTATTTTTTAACCGTTGTTATAACAAAATTGTTGAGCCTTTGTTGCCTGCAAGCTTTGTTATTCAGTATCTGTTCACTTTGTTCAATGTAATTTGGTTTGATCGTAAATTGTATGCTTGTCTTCTTGCTACAATCTATTGTCCCAAACGTGTAATTGTTGTTGGAAAACTTTGAGGAAATAAATCTTATGCCTACCTTGCTTTGATCCAAAGTCTCAAAATATTTTGGTGTTATTGTTTTATGTTTTGCTTTCATAAACTTTATTTCAACTTATATCTAAAAGTACAATGA
Organism: Sequoiadendron giganteum; assembly: GCA_007115665.2. Classification (NCBI taxonomy): domain Eukaryota; kingdom Viridiplantae; phylum Streptophyta; class Pinopsida; order Cupressales; family Cupressaceae; genus Sequoiadendron; species Sequoiadendron giganteum. Next base: position 20,791,443 of record CM021105.1, read on the forward strand.
GTTTTCGGATGTGTTTTGGAAACAAGTTTGTTTAAGCTTTGTGCTTATCAACCATTCCCTGTTTACTTCTAAATTCTCTTGCTCTGAATTTACTTGAGAAGTTAGAAGTGTCATTAGTTTAGGCTTAGTTGTAGTTGAAGTTACACAACCAGAGAAAACCTCAACTATGACACAAAGAGTTTTATAACCTTGTGCTCTCAGCTGAGATAAAAAGATCGGAAATTAGTTTAGTATTTCTTTTTACGCATAATCAGCAAAGAAGGAGCTTCCCCTCCTAATTCGAAGAGCAATCTAACTGTGCATAGCTGTCCATCTCCAATACGCACTCCAGAGGTGCGAATTGAAATGCCAACACCTTGGCAAGATATATTTCATGGCATTGATTTCAATCCTTTCAGGTATTTCAGTATGGGCTTTGATGATGTTTACTTTTTTGGGTTCCAAGATAGGGGAGTGCAGTTTGGGCACGATGGTTTGACAGTTATGATCAGAGTGACGCAGCATCAGCATGGTGGTTCCTTTCTGAGACTAACTTGGAACCCTAGGATCATATTGTTTGGTAGTTTAGCAACCGTTTGGGATGATAGAGCCAGTGTTAACTTTCTAGAGTTTTCCTATGGCACATCAGTTTGGTTCTCTCAGTTCAGCAACTGTTTGAGATGAGAGAGTCAGTGTTAACTTTCTAGAGTTTACCCCTGCGGAACATCAGTTTGGTTCTCTCGAAGAGCATTTCTTTGAGGGGTTGATTGAGTTTACACAGTATTTGATTACCCTTCTTACAAGAGGTGTTCAGGAGGTCTCTTGTGTTGGTACTTCGCAAGACAGTGTTTTGAGCAGATGGTGCTACAGATCTCCTAGGTTGACTTGGGACCCTGGGATCTTACTTGGTTTTAAAGTGGATCAGTTTGTTGTTTCTGGAGTTGTGATGGCATTGCTTGAGGGCAAGCAATCTTTGGGAAGGGAGGACTTGTCATGTCCCCGATATTGCAAACGTCAAAATACAAATAAATAAATAAAATAAATAACAAAATACATGTTAAAAACATAAAAAGAAATATTTACAATTTAATATTATTATAATTATAATTGTCATAAGACAATATTATAATTATAATTATCAAATATGAAAATATAAATATTAACAATTTAAAATTATAATCATTATAATATAATATTAAAGAAATAATATAATATACGTAAAAATATAAAATAAGCATATATAAGCAGCGATAATTACCATACAGAAGCAACGAATAAGACAACAGTTAAGATAATATGAGTGGGTCAAAGGCAGCGACTAAAGACCAAGCAAAAGCAGCGTTTCACTACAAACATACAACGATCCCAAAATAAGCAGCAGGAATAGTGAAAATAAATAAAGGGCAGCGTCTTTACTTAGTTATGTGCAGCGATTAACATGTTATCTAGGCAGTGAATCATTATGAATTAAAAGGCAGCGCTCCACTAAATGAAAAGGTGCCTTAATAAAATGGGACAACTCTCTTTGTGAAGTCACCTCTCTTCATATGGTCGCCTCTTTGGAGATTTTAAAAAGATATAAAAGGAACATAAAAGGGAATGAAGAGGGGATAAGAAGAATGGAAGATATTTCTGAGTATAGCAGTAGGGATATAGAAGAGATAAACAGAGAATCAAGAGAACAATCCATGTGGATATAAAGAAGAAGATATATCTGGAAAAAGGATGGAGATAGGAGAACTGCAGAGATAATCACAAAGAAATCAGAATAAAGGGATGGGGAGTAACTGAAGGAAATATTTATGACGCAATAGCAGATATAAATAGAGATAAATATTAAAAGTAATAATAATGTAATGAACAGCAGCCATGGTAAAACAAGAGATAAAAAGGGGTATTATATATTCACCAATATTTGGGTGAGAAGAATATTGAAGAAGTAACTATTGCAGATATAGAAGAATAAGAGCAGCAATAGACCTAATCAGATAAGTACATATAATATGCCCATGGAAATAAATAAATATATATATATATATATATATATATATAGATATATATATATCGTATAATATACGAATATATATATATTTGTATATTATACAATTACGCAATAATGATGCTTGCAGCAATTATTGAGCCTTATAAGTAATTAGGATGCTTTAATATAAGTATGGAAAATAGATTCTTATTTATTTGATTCACACTAACGATATCCTCGAAGTGTTAAGAATAAATCATCAATTAAGGAGAAGAAACATACAGACCGGGAGACAAAGGAGAATCTGTCCAGTTCATCACCACAGATTACTATTATCAGATATATCCTATATTCAAGTGTATTTACTGCCAATCATTGCTTACATATGTACGCATATTGCCTATATGATAATAAGAATATTTAACGAATGATTTCTGGTATATGATGTGCTTGACTGTCTGAAAACCCATCTTGTGGGAAGGGCCTGAGGAAGCAGTGAGAACCTAAAAGATCCCACTCAAGATCTTCGCCCAATCCCAAAGTGAGGATGGGCTTAAGGAGCGGTAAGTGCCAAGACCGCTTGTGATCTCCACCCATTCCCACAAGTTGGCATGTGTCTTCCAAGGTTGTGATATGGATGGGGAAAGCAAGTACAAGTCACCGAGGGGGAGAGTTGTGGTATACAACCTCTTAGGCTTGGCATATGACTCCGGACGAACCCTTCATGTCCCTCCTCCTATTCATCATATGTTGCTTTCTTGAATATATATAAATGTGATGTAATTGTCTAATGCTAACAAACATATATGCATATTGTGGAATGTTGTTCATGTGGTGAATGTAGGTTTCAATCCAAGATTACATCATTAGAGAGTTATTTATTTGATAAGGCGAAAGCGCTAACCCTTGTTTGTGGAATTTGTGATCAATAGGCGAATTCTAGGGAAAATTAGGACAAGGGACATTACATGCCCTTAGGACAAGGAACATTACAAGACTGTAATGTCCCCATTTTTGGTGTCCCTATTTGGGCTAGTTTGGTTTTGAATCACTTACTATTTTTAGTAAGTACTATATTTAGCAACTGGTCTTGGCAGTGTGCAGTGCAAGGTTTCCTGTTTGGGCAGTGTGTGGCAATCATTAGGTGAGCTATAATGTTTTATCCCAGTTTGTTGATTTGGATTATTTACTATTTTTAGCAATTGTTATAAATAGTAAGTCAATTTTCGGTAGTTGGTCCTGGCCAAGGCTACTTCAACAGTGTTTATTTCCAATTTGGGTGTTGGCATGGCTAAGGTTCAATATTATTATTATTTGTATTTCTCACTTAAGTTATTTTAGTAAAGTTTCTTTAACTTAGTGAAGGTCAGGGGGTCATGTAAAAAGCACCTTGGAGCCTAATGTAATGACTTAACGTTGTTTTAGAAGGCAACAAACGCGAAATAGTTTCCTTATGAGCATGCACGCCCAAGGGAGGTATTTTGAATTATTTTAATTAAAAAGCTCATGTGAAGGGAGTCGTTGGCTTTTGGAGGGAAAGAGGATTTGAATTTGTTTGCCCTAATTTCCTCTGGACTCTTTAAAACCTCTTTTTGGGCCTCATTTGGACATATCTGAGTTGACAACTTAAAAGGATGTTGCTGAATTATTTCCAAAATATTGCTGCTATGGTGTTGAGGACGAAAACCCTCATCATTTGGAGCTGGTTTCGGTGGTGAGAGATCCACCCTAGCTGGATTTGGAGTGGTTCTATCTCAGGAATCACCTAGGGCTTCACAATTTACTAATTTATAGTATTTTTGGAGGAAAAGATGAAGATCTTTGAGTATTTTTGAAGTGTGTTTTTGTTATTTGGTGTGTGGTCTGAAAGCTTTCTTTTTGAAATCTGGAAACATTTCTTACCAAATCCTGATATTGGAAAAACAGTTCACAACTCCGTTTTGGCTCAAGGTCTCATTCTGGGTATTGCTTCAATGGATGCCTCTCTTCAAGGCATCCTGTTTCATGCACAAGGATGAATTTATTGAATTTCATCTGATTTTAAAAGGGGGTCACCAGCCTAAGGGGCCATACAGTTTGGGGGTTTTCTGGACACTTTGACCTGCTGTTGTATAGGTCACTGTTTCCGCATTGTTTGGAGATTTTTGGGGCTGGTTGATATGCTGGTAATATGGGAGTTCGTTGGCCTTCTTCATGGTTAAGTTTAATACAAGCTTGAAGGTGTTTGCTGCTGTTAAAAAGCCATTACCAGGTCTGAAACTGTTGTTTATCAAGTCTGCTACAAGTTGAAATAAGTCTGATTTTGAGTTGTTATCAAATGTTCTTATTATGAGTTTAATTTCCTTTTGAAATAAAAAAGTTCATTTCCAATTTTTCCTTCTTTATGCTATCTATGTTATGCATGCAATGAAACATATGAAAGACATCTGAAAACAAACAAACCAAACCATCAGCAAACTACAATCACCAAGTAGGGTTATATTTTCAAAAAAAAAAAATCAAGGGTGACCATTGCAGAACCTCCATCACAAAGTCCTCTAATGAAGAAGCTAGGGTTTCGTCCAACTTCTCCTCAATTCCTAAGGGTTTTCGTCCTTAGAGAATTCGCCAAAAAGCAGATCAGAATAGCAGAAAAGGATTTGATGATGATGAGAATGCCTTCCAAGTCACCTTGTATTTATATCGACCTCCTTATGCCTCGCAAACTCGCCAACCCAACTCTAGGCGCCAAAACTAGCAATTTAAAATTGTTTTAGTTTTTTTTTCCCTTCTTTGGGTGCCCACATGACTTTTGAATTTTATTTTTTATTATTTTTTTCATCCTTATTCCTCCAAAAAGGGGCCGCCCAAGGCAATATAAAAATATATAAAATATTTCACCACTTCCAAAAATTATGATAAATCGTTTAAACCACTTTCCCAACATTTTCTCACCAAATAAAAATTGTTTGAGCCAAAAAGAATATTTTCTATATTTTTCCCAAGCTCCAAAATGCATTCCCTTATTATATTTGCTAGCCTACGAGAACAAAGAATAGGCTAACCTCAATTTGATTGCTTGAAGTGCTAGGTAAGAGGTGGGGACATTACATTTCTTTAGGATTTTTTCTTGCATTTCATGATCTTTTAGGAATATTAAAAATAAACCACGATGTATCATTCGACAAAAAGAAATAGAAACTCCTACCTTTTTTTGCCAGACATTAATGAACCAACTGTCATGAAACTTCTTTGCGAGTAAGTTTTTGGAATCCACAGCCGCCATAAAAATGGCCACATTACTCAATTTTACTCTTTCAAATTTAATGCATCCCTTTATTTCTTTGTTAGGAATGATAACCATTTCACTTGGGCGGTTGGAGGAATGCTTACCTTGTTCCTTGCCATCACTCCCAGTGCCCTCGCTTTCACCTCCAGAGAGAGCCAAGAATTTAGCACCCGCACCGACAAAGAGATTCTCAACCACTACATCCCTAAAAGATTTCAGGCCTTCATCTAGCTTTTTTAGGGTCTCCAAGGCATTTTCAAGGAGGATGGGGCATCGTACCCCCCTCCATTAAATGTTGCAAAGAATCAAATAAATTTCACACAGACAAGCATAAAATCCAAGCCGAAGACAAAACCACACACACATGTGAATGCACGAAAGAAAACTACACCAAAGGAAGGAAGAGAATGAGGCGTAAATGCACTAGTATGGAGGAGCAAACCTTCGTGGGGAAGGGTTGTCCTCCCCCACCGCCACTTGTTGTTCGAAACCCTAGCCTGGGACCGCATGTGCTCCAAGATCTCCAAACAACAAGTTTCACATTTGATTTGGTGTTTAAAATTAAACCCACCTTATTTTTAATATTATTTAATAAATTAAAATTTAATAGTTTAAAATATTTAATTTAGATTTTAAATTATTAATATATAAAACTTAGCACATATAAATTAAATTAAAAAAAATATAGGATTCTTTTATTTTAAAATTAACAATTTTAAATATTAATATTAAAATTATAAACTTATGAATATTTTTTTTAATTATTTTATTTTAATAATTTTTATTTGTTATATATATAAAAATTTAAAAAATTAACAATTTTAAATATTTAAATTAAAATTTTAAACTAATTAACTTGTTAATATTTTTAAATTTATTATAATTAATTTAAATTTAATATAATATTATTTTAGTATTTATAGATTACGTATTTTTTAAATAAAACTTAATTTAGTATATTACTTTTATTTTTTTTAAATCAAATTAATATAAGGCAAATTTAGTTGCGAACTACTTTTTGAATTTTTTCCCTTAGCCGAACTTCATCCGAATTTTATTGTTGTCAAACACGAACTCAAACTCAAACCTTGTGACATAGATTATATCTAATCTAAAATAGGGCAAAGATGTTGCCCTAAGCATTGCACAAGGTGGCTTTATAAGCTTGTTAATCCTACTACAACTGATTTGCATGTGTTAACCATTGAAGATAATGCCAGTGGTTTTTGGCATGAAAGGTGTAGACACCTAATCTTCAATATTTGGCCAAATTCAACAAAGCCCATATGATTCAAGGGCTACCTCATACATAGAAAGCAAAAGAGGAAATCATTTCCTACAAAATGTACATGGTGTGCTAATGCACCCTTAGGTCTCATTCATGTAGATCTATACGAGCCTTTCTAGAATCTCCTATTGTCCTCAATTCAAAGTATTTTTTATTGTCGGTGAATGATTTCTCTAGGAAGATGTGGGTTTAATTTTTGAAAAAGAAATTTGATTGATATAATGCATTCCTGAAATTCAAGGTGTTGGTAGAGATATCCATAGGGCATTGAATCAAGATTCTAGGATCCAATATTAGGGGGAATTGACCTCTCAATTCAAGGAATTCTATGAAAAATAAGGCATTCAACGCCAACCAACTACACCCTACACTCTAATGGAATGGTTGAAAGGAAAAATAAGACGATCATGGAAATAGCACAATGCATAAAAAGAATGTGCCCTACCAAGACTAGAGAGCAGTTGTGGACACAATGGTTTTTCTCCTCCACAAATATCCCTGCAAAGCTTTTACAAACATCACACCAAAGGAAGCTTGGCCTAATCACAAACCTAAGGTACATTCTTTTTGTGTTTTTGGTTTAGCTACTTATACATTAGTTCTTGAAAAGAACAGCATTAGACAAATGCCAAAAGTGTCAAATATTTCTTTGCTAGCTATAGTGAAGAATCTAAAGCATAAACGCTTATTGATATTTCCACTAACAAAATCATTATTAGAAGGGATATTGATGTTAAAGAAATAAAGCCATGTTTTTCTTGTGTTCAACATGAAGTCAGCACAATTCATGAATCTAGCCTTAGGCTTAAGGTACCTTTGAAAGTTGAATCTTGTTGTAATGTCCCACCCCAATCTGAGTTTGGACTTACAATTTCTTCCCAATTAACTCAGTTTGACAATGTGAGACATTTTCTCAAAAAGTTTGTTTGCTTGCATATCTGAGTTGCTTACAAATGGATTTTGCATAGAACTCTCATATATTATCTCACCATATGAACCACTCAATAGGTACCAATAAGTTAACGTTTGCATTCAATCATTGCATTATAAAAACATATGAAAATCATGACAGCAAAACATGGCTGGATAAACAATATTCCTTTTCAATTTGATACAAACAAACATGCATACATATGATATTCAGAAATACAGTTCTGAGCATAAATATAATCAGCTTTCTGAGTATATATCAGCACCTTAAGTGACACTGCAGCTAGCATTGGATGACTTCACATGGCTGCAGATAAACACTGAAAATTATCAGATCTTCCCCTCATATAAACCCACGTACCCTCTGGCAGCAAATGCAATGTTCAATAATTCTCTGAAGTTCTGGCTCATGCCTGGCATAAGGTTTTCTATCTCAGAAAAAGGCCACGCACCCTTGGTCTCTAAACTGAAATCAGAATCGGAGGCAGCGATTAAAGATAGTAATGCTGGCCCTCAAATGGAGTTCCACGGCCTGCTGCAGTACTCACAATTTGCCTCCAAATCCATGGCTGTCCCTGAGTTGCACAGCTATGGAAATCAATGTCCTCTCCAATGACATCCAAACCCCTCAAAATGAAGGGGCAGTAAGAGATATTGGAATCCCACGTCCAGCCACAGGAAACCACTGAATATGGCAGCCAGCTTGTGATATGCAACTATAAAATCACTTCAAAACCTCACAATAGTCCAACAAGGATTTGTCTCATACATCAGCAATGTGAATCCCTCAACATTATTTGACCCACAGACAAAAGCATCCCAGACTTCCAAAACAATAATCTTTCTGGGAAATTATAATCAATATATTCCCCAATTTCCTGTTAAAACCATCAAACCCTGAAATTGGAATCCTTCTTGCAATCTTTGAAGCACAATGCACAACCCCTGAATGAAGTTGTCAACTAGCAGCCTTGGGAGATCTTTCACTCCTGCAGCACGTTGTTCCTCATGAGGGATTTCGTCCTCGATGAAGCTTGAGATTTTCAGACTCTCCAGTCTACCTGCAAAACCCTTAACAATTTTCTCTTCCAAGATGAATTTGCAAATTAGCTCTCAAAGGGCTTTTATATTTTCCCAACTCCCATGCCCTATTTGGCTTTTGAAATATATTTTATTTTATTTAAATTCCCGCCTTTAATCCTTTTCAAATTGGGTGCCCAACTTTATAATATAAATATCCTTTTTTAAATCACTTATATCCCCTTAATATAAAGTCCTTTTAATATACTCATTAATAACGCATAAAGTTAGTTAAATAATTAAATTTAACTTTATTATTGGCGTTATTAAAACTTAACACATTGAACCATAATTAAACCAAGATATAAATACACCATCATGCCCAATATAGTAACTCTACGGCTAACCATACCACCAACCCCTTGTGACTTACTATAAATACTATGGACAAAGTGTGAATAAGCTTCAAAAAGCACACTGTGAGAACCCTGGTGAACACTGAGCTAGGAAAAACCCGACTGAGCTCAAAAGGTTGACTAAACAAGTCCGCAAACGCTCTTAAAGGGCCCCCTAACCACCCTATTAGTCCACGGGGACCAAGTGATGGACTAACCTCTTCAACTAATCACTACCTAGGAAAAGGGGACATTACAGTCTGCCCTCCCCAAGATTGCTTGTCCCCAAGCAATCAACACCTAAACATCTTGGCCTACCACCTAAGCACCGAGATCCCAGATAAACTTGTAAAACGCTCTATCAAAACCCCTTTGCATCAACTGGATAATGATAAAGCTATACTCAACAGCTCCGATAGTCACTCTCCAAATATGTAGCAACCTGCCAAACATAGAAATCCCTGGATCCCTCATCCAAACTGGAAGTCCGCCATACTCAACACTCGCTGACTTCCACTGTGCCACTCTAATATAATCATCACCATGCTGAGAGTGGTGACGCAACTCATTTGGATCCAATCAAGTTGACGTGCCAAGCCTATCACCACCTGGATCCTAACACACTAGAACCTCACATCCATCAAACATGAGAAGATGGAGGCATCTCCTCTTAGGTTGTTGATATGGAACAGATCAGCACCCTCAAGACTGGAAAACCGACCTACAGGGATGCAAATGATTGCGCCAAGGTCATAGGGTGATAGAGTATCAACCCTATGTCGCTCTCCCATGATGAGGAGATGATGCAACTCTCCTCCAAACTCGGGAACAATCGTCATCCTCCAAGGATTATGAAACTCCATCAGTGCGATCTGGAATACTAATGTAATCATGCTCACTGAAATCACAGCTCCCCTATGTCCTCGTTCCCCCAAGTGTATGCCACACATGGCTAAGTGCCTCCCTCGGAAAGTTGTCATGCCCCCACAAATTGCAATCCTAAACATAGGCTGACCTTCATGTTTTAACACCCAAGTAAAGGAAGAAACAAATAATTACATAGGCAGTGTTGGGTGTGAGAATAAGACAAAATAACAAAAAGACAAACTAGCACACAAGACAAAAAATAAAGCAAATTCAAAGCCATGATTAGTAAAAAGACATTGATAAAGGACAAGTTTTGAATAATAGCAATTAAGGGCAAGTGTCATCATTTTGAAGACATCATATAACCAGTGATTATTATCACACAAGCAGCGATTATTTAAAAAAGCAATTAAAATGGAAAAGCAACAACTAAAGAATATAATAAGGGTGACGATTGGAGTCTTCAAAGGGTACGATGGAGTAAGAGAGGACATGTCTACTTAGAGGATCATCACAAGAATACACCCCTTCACTCAGCCTTGAAGGTATAAAGAAATCAGAGTTGGAGAATGAAGGGGGAATCATCATGGAATCATATTCAGAAATATATCTGCATTCAGGATGTTAGAATAATATATTATTTACTTATATTAATGGTCATATTGTAATGTTTTGTTTTGTTTTAACTGTTTGCTATAGCAGTCGGTTTTTTACTGTTGCTACAGTGGTCGGCTGTTAGACATTTAATGTCTACAGTATTTTGTATCCTCTATATATTTTGTAATCTTCTGTTCTTTTAAAGTAACTAAGATTTTTCTAGTTCCTTCCAGAACATGGTATCAAAGCCTATTAGGGTTTCTAGGAAATTTCATGAGCCTCTCTTTGGCTGTAATTTCGAAAAAAAAATTTAGTGTGTCTGTGGGTTCTTGTTCTCTGATTTTCATGAGCATTTTACTCATTAAAATCTAAACCCTCTTTCTGCATTTTCGTGGGCTGTAATTCGGAAATTTTAGGGCCCTTTTTTTTTCTTAAATTCATGGCCTTTTCTAGGTGTTCTGGGCGTTGTCTCTCTACCTGATCAATAAATAAATTTAAAAATAAAAATAAATTAAAAAAACACGTTTTTTTAGACTTTTAAAACCCACGTTTTTTGAGGACGAATCTGAGCGCGTTTTTTCAATTTTCTGACCATTCTTGGGTGCGTTTTTTTTCTTCTTCCTGGTCGCCGAGGGTTTTGCCCTCAGTGTGCTGTGTTTTCAGAAAATTTCGTGCCTGTTTTCTGCAATTTTTCTGGTCTTCAATGGCAACCTAGGATTTTGCAAACTTGTTTAGGGTTTTGACCTATTTTTTCCACTCGAAAAATTATTCTGCTTGCAGATTCCTTCTAGGTTTTTCGAGATCTCAACTAGGTTGGTCTCCGTTTTTTTTGGGTGTCTCAAAGTTCGTGCCTCGAAATTTGTGCATGTGGGTGTTGCTGAAATATTTTGGGTATTTCGAAAAAAATTTGGGTTTTCAGCATTCTTTTCTAGGTACTCTTCAGATCTTTTGGATTTCGTCATCAACGTGCCTCGAAATCCGTGCTAGGGTTTCATCTTTGAATTTGTTCGTTTTTTTATTTTCGTTTTGCCTTCACCAATTTGACCTCAGGGTACGTGATGGCATCTCTGATGAACATAATGCTCGAAAGCAGCCAAAAGTTCAACGGGAAGAATTACAACACCTGAAAGCAGTGCATGATTACGATTTTCGAATATTGTTGCCTCGATCAAATCATTTTGGGGAACTCAACTCGTCCCACTATAGTCGGCAAGGACCAGGACAAATGGGATGAACGAAACCGGGAAGCCGTCATGCTCATCAAACTCTCCGTCACATATGAGCAGCTACCTCAAGTACCGTCTGGCAAAACTACTTCAGAAATCTGGGATCACTTGAAGGCCCTTCATGAAACCTACGACAAGAGCAGAGCGTTCTTTCTCAAGAACATGCTCTTTTCCATCATGACGGATGAGAAAATGTCCTTACAGGAACATCTCACAAAGATTAAGGACATTTGTGATCAGTTGGAGGCGATTGGTCGAACAATGGAGGAAGAAGACATGGTCATCATTACTCTGAAGAGTCTTTCGCGTTTGTATGAGCATTTCATCGAGACACTGAATATCACCTCCACCAATGTTGATCTCAAGTTTGAAGATCTTTGCAACAAGCTCTTGCAGCAGGATCGATGGCGACAATAGTTTGGAAGCAGTACCAGTTCCACCTCCACAAAGCAAGCGTTCTCTGCCAAATCTTTTGCTAAGAACAAAGGGAAAACTCAATCTTCTTAGCCAAAAAGCTTTGGTTCTTCTCAGGACAGCAAGAAGAAAAAGAACGTTCAATGTAATTATTGCCATAAATATGGTCACATGAAGGCTGATTGTCGAATTCGGATGGCTTTTGAACAGAAGAAGCAGGGAGGGTCTCAACAAAAGGCAAATGTCGCAGAGCACACTGAGCAGAAAGAATCTGCATTCTATGCTTTTATGGCCAAGAGAACTGCAGATCCAGTCCAATCTTCTGCCTGGTTTATTGATTCTGGGGCTTCTCGGCATTTTACTCATCGTCGAGATTGCTTCACCAATTATGAACCATTCACTGATTCAGTGATCTTTGGAGGTGGCGAAGAGTACACAGTTGCTGGTAAGGGAAATGTTCAGATTCCTTCTGGAGGAAGAAATTCACTCTCTCTTGATGTCTACTATGTTCCAGGCATGGAACATAATCTTCTCTCCGTCAGCCAGATCATGAAGCATTCTCCTCAGTTGGATGTTATAATCAGTTCGTCCACTTGCAGCATTGTTGATAAGGCGACTCGTACTACAATTGCTATGGGACTTGAGGATCATGGTCTATATTGGCTTGCTGATTCTGATGATTCTCAAGAGCACACTTTGGCAGCCAGGAGTACTTCCATCAGCAAACTTTGGCATCAGCGTTATGGGCACTTGAACGTGCACTATCTCTCTCAACTGTCTCAGGAGGGTTTGGTTGCTGGTCTACCTGAGATCCAAACTCAAAACCATGGAGTTTGTGAAGCCTGTCAAGCTGGAAAGCAGCATCGGACACCATTTTCGGATGGTGATTCTTGGCATGCCTCTAAGGTACTTCAATTGGTTCACGCTGATGTATGTGGACCAATGAACACTCCATCTGTTACAGGGTCCAAGTACGTTTTACTATTTGTTGATGATTTCAGTCGAAAAATGTGGGTGTATTTTTTGAAACATAAATCAGATGTGTTTAGTACATTTCAGCAGTATAAGGCCTTGGTTGAGAAAGAATCAGGTTCTCACATTGTTACTCTAAGGTCAGATAATGGGGGGGAGTTTTGTTCAACTGACTTCTCTACTTTTTGTGCTAAACACGGCATCAAACGACAACTCACCACACCATACACCCCTCAACAGAATGGTGTTGTTGAACGTAGGAATCACACCATTACTGAAATGGCTCGTTCTATGTTGGAGTACAAAACTGTACCTAAGAAATACTGGTCTAAAGCAGTTTATACTGTCATCTACCTCCTGAATCGGTCACCTACACAGGTCGTTAAGAAGATGACTCTAGAAGAAGCCTGGTCAGGACGTAAGCCTAAAGTGGGCCATCTGAAAGTCTTTGGTTCTATAGCTCATGTATGGATTCCAGATGCCAAGCGTGCCAAGTTGGACTCCAAGAGTCAGAAACTTATGTTTACTGGTTACAGCAACAATCACAAGGTGTACAAGTTGATTGATGTGGAGACAGATCGTCTCATATTCAGTCGTGATGTTGTGATTGATGAGACTACTGGTCCATTTGTTCCTACTACCAGCCTTGAGGATCAGCCTATGAAGGTTCCGGATGATGGTGTTCGTCTTCCTCTTGGTTCCCCTGATGGGAGGGCTTCAGAGCATTCTGACTCTGAAGATGAGGAGTCTACTGGTCATGCTGTAGCACCACCCAATCTTCCTCAGGCTTCACATCCAAATGACTTTGTTCCAGCAATTCCAGAAGATGTTGTTTCTCCTCCTCCAGATGTTGGTACTTCTACTCGTCGGCCTAAATGGTGGCTCAAGACTATCGGCGATCTTCATAATGATGAACTCGTCGAGGGTAGATCAACTCGCAGCAAGAGCAAGCAACAAAACACAGTCAATTATGCTCTTATGGCCAACATACACAGCATCTATGAGCCTCAGACATATTCAGAGGCTAAAGGAATTCCCGAGTGGGAAAAGGCTATGCAAACAGAATACCATAGTCTTCTGAAGAATCACACTTGGGATCTCTCTGATCTTCCTCCTGGGAAGAAACCTATTAGTTGCAAATGGGTTTATAAGGTCAAGTATCATGCCGATGGCAATTTGGATAAATACAAGGCAAGATTAGTTGCTCCGGGGTTCACACAGCGGGAGAGCATTGACTACGAGGAGACTTTTGCTCCTACTGCAAAGATGAGCACAATTCGTCTCCTTCTCGCTATTGCAGCCCAATTCGCATGGACAGTTCACCAGATGGATGTTAAGAGTGCCTTTCTCAACGGTGAGTTGCAGGAAGAAGTCTACATGACGCAGCCTCCTGGTTTCCAGGTTGTCGGAAAAGAACATCAGGTTTGTAGGCTCGTGAAAGCACTCTATGGACTGAAACAGGCTCCCCGTGCATGGTATATCAAGATTGATCAGTACTTGGTTGATCATGGTTTTCAGCGCAGCCCTTCTGACACTAATCCGTATGTCAAACACTCTGGTGATGATATTATTTTTCTTGTTGTCTATGTTGATGACTTGATCATTACTGGCAGTTCAACACATTTGATTGCAACAATCAAACAAGACTTGTGTCAGGCTTTTGACATGACAGATTTGGGGCTTCTCCATTATTGTTTGGGTATTGAGGTTTGGCAGACCGCTAGTGGCATCTTTATCTCTCAGTCTAAATACGCTTGGAGTCTGCTTGACAAATTTTGGATGCAGGATTGCAAACCTGCCTACACACCTATGGAGAAGGGGCTGAAGTTATCAGCCAACTTTGATTCACCTCCGGTTGATGAAACGACATTCAGGCAACTAGTGGGCAGTCTCATCTACCTCACTGCCACTAGACCTGACATCAATTTTGCAGTGAACTTCATTTCTCGCTTCATGACAGCTCCGAAAGCTGATCATTGGCTTGCAACGAAGCGAGTGCTGAGATATGTTAAAGGCACTTCAGATTATGGCATTCTGTATGGCAGATGCAAGGATCCAAAGCTGATTGGTTATACAGATTCAAATTGGGCAGGTTCAGTGGATGACCGAAAATCTACTTCTGGATATGTATTCAATTTGGGTACAGGTGCTGTAACATGGACCAGCAAGAAGCAACAAGCAGTGGCTCTTTCCTCGACCGAAGTAGAACATCGAGGAACAGTTAAAGCAACATGTGAGGCAGTTTGGCTCCGTAGGATGCTTTCTGACATGCACATGTCACAAGCAGGACCTTCTCCCTTGTACACTGACAATCAAGGGGTGCTCAAACTGGCCAAAAATCCAGTCTTCCATGAACGTACCAAGCATGTCGAGCTTCATTGTCACTACATCCGCAAGCTGGTAGAAGATGGATCAGTTCAGCTGCTGTATGTTCCAACAGCGGATCAGACTGCAGATATTCTCACCAAGTCTCTGAGCCCAGATAAATTTGTCAAATTCAGGGGGCAACTTGGTGTTTTTGACAGAATGACCATTAAGGGAGGGTGTTAGAATAATATATTATTTACTTATATTAATGGTCATATTGTAATGTTTTGTTTAGTTTTAACTGTTTGCTACAGTAGTCGGTTTTTTACTGTTGCTACAGTGGTCGGTTGTTAGACATTTAATGTCTACAGTATTTTGTATCCTCTATATATTTTGTAATCTTCTGTTCTTTTAATGTAACTAAGATTTTTCTAGTTCCTTCCAGAACACAAGAAAGACTGGAAAACCGACCTACAGGGATGCAAATGATTGTGCCAAGTTCATAGGGTGATAGAGTATCAACCCTATGTCGCTCTCCCATGATGAGGAGATGATGCAACTCTCCTCCAAACTCAGGAGCAGTCGTCATCCTCCAAGGATTATGAAACTCCATCAGTGCGATCTGGAATACTAATGTAATCATGCTCACTGAAATCACAGCTCCCCTATGTACTCGTTCCCCCAAGTGTATGCCACACATGGCTAAGTGCCTCCCTCGGAAATTGTCATGCCCCCACAAATTGCAATCCTAAACATAGGCCGACCTTCATGTTTTAACACCCAAGTAAAGGCAGAAACAAATAATTACATAGGCAGTGTTGGGTGTGAGAATAAGACAAAATAACAAAAAGACAAACTAGCACACAAGACAAAAGATAAAGCAAATTCAAAGCCATGATTAGTAAAAAGACATTGATAAAGGACAAGTTT
Source organism: Sequoiadendron giganteum (assembly GCA_007115665.2). NCBI lineage: Eukaryota > Viridiplantae > Streptophyta > Pinopsida > Cupressales > Cupressaceae > Sequoiadendron > Sequoiadendron giganteum. The sequence goes on from CM021105.1 coordinate 20,807,617, forward strand.
TGAATAATAGCAATTAAGGGCAGGTGTCATCATTTTGAAGACATCATATAACCAGCGATTATTATCGCACAAGCAGCGATTATTTAAAACAGCAATTAAAATGGAAAAGCAGCAACTAAAGAATATAATAAGGGTGACAATTGGAGTCTTCAAAGGGTACGATGGAGTAAGAGAGGACATGTCTATTTGGAGGATCATCACAAGAATACACCCCTTCACTCAGCCTTGAAGGTATAAAGAAATCAGAGTTGGAGAATGAAGGGGGAATCATCATGGAATCATATTCAGAAATATATCTGCATTCAGGAAAGAGGAATTGAAAATCTGAATAATGCAGCAGATTGGAAAAGAGGAATAAATTTATTGGATTAAATAATATTGGCAAGAATACATTTAGGGAAGTAAGTTTAAATATAATTATTAATATATGAATACACATGTGCACGCGCACACGCACACACACACACACATATATATATATATTCATGCAAAAGTGATTATTAGAAATAAGTACATATATATATTTATATGAAATATATATACATATTATATACGATTATGCAATAATGATGCTTGCAACAATTATTGAGCCTTATAAGTAATTATGGTTCTTTAACATGAATATTAGATCCTTATTCGTTTGATTTACACTAAGCAATATCTTTTGAATATTAAGAACAAATCAGTAGCAAGGCAATTGGAGCAGATCAAACATAATTATCTGCACTCAAAAGACCAAGGTAGAAGTCTTATATTTAAGTATTGTGGTATGCACTATGATGTATATTGTGAATAATGATATGTTTATTAATCTCTATGAAACTAGATATATTGTTGTATTTGCAATTCCCACCAAGCAACCATGGGAGAAGTAAGGGGGAGTACGAGTAGGGTGAACAAATACTAGATTACTTTCTAAGTAGACCACCCCATGTGCATGGCCGGGGGTCTACCACTTGGGGCCAATGGGGTGAGTGATTGCTCTTGGGCTTAGAAAGAGGAATCTACGAGCCTCCTATTGTAGCTTTCCCCAATCTCTACATGGATGTATTGCTGGGAAGGATTCAAGGAGTCCCAATCATAAGAAGGATCGATAGGGCAGCATGGATAGGGAATGCAGATACAAGTTTACCCACTAAGTAGACCACTCCATGTAGATGGTCGGGGGTCTACCACTTGGGGCCAAGAGGGATGGTGTATCCGCTCTTGGGCTTAGCTAGGATGGCTTCGGGCGGACTTATCATGCTTCCAATCCAATTCCTATTATGATTAAACTCCCATTATGCATTATGGATATGGTGTAGTTTAAATAGATTTGAAATAGTTATGTATTTATATGGTTTAAATAGGTAAGGCATTTATTATATATGTTTGATCATATGAATTAGATTCCAATATTATCTAATATGATTGCAGGACATAAAGTAAGATTTATCTTTCTTAAGCATTTAATTGGTAAGTTATAACCCTAACTACATTGAACTTGTGATTCTAGGGCAAGATTTAGGGCAATCCCAAAAGGAGACATTAGAATGGTATCCAAGTCTTAATCTTGCCAGCTTATGGACAAACCAACTTTAACCACCATTCAATTAAAATTAACTATTCAGCCTTCTTCTTAAGTAGGCCAATAATGCATTTCTATATGTGTATGCCTTTCATGTGTATACTTTGCGACTTACGTGTATTCATGTGTATACTTTGTATTCATGCATATACTTCATGACTTGCGTGTATGCTTCATGCTTCGTGTCTCACGTGTATTTATGTATATACTTCATGTATTACGTGTATTCATGTGTATGCTTCATGCTTCATGTCTTACGTGTATTTATATGTGTAGAGAAGGGGGATTCGCTCCTCACGAGTTATCTTCATTCGGAGAGCCTCACAACACAAACTGCCCTAAACTACCTCAAGGAACAACACGAGAGTTCTAGAATCTGAAAGAGAGGGTCACGAAGATTTTTTGGGCAAACTGACAAGCTCTCGGCCAAAGGACGACAACGCGGGTATAAAGGAATAAATTTATCCAATGGATTCACCCCACCACCAACATATGCCAAAGAGAGGTAAGCAAACCCAAAATCAAGGCTGAAGCAAGTATTAAAGCTTAACTAAGTACAAAACATGATTGTACATGATTTGTCATATATCAAGCTTTTTATGGAATAGCTAGAATCGTAATTGTGTTAAGGTACAACTTTCACACAACCAATTAGGATTCAGTAAATGTATTCCTAACACCACAAGGTATCCATTTTATGATAAGCATTACCATAGGGTATACATAACACAACTATTCCATGTATGGTTTCTATTGCAACTAGGGAAAAGAGAATTATTTGATTAAGGCAGATAATATCACTTGCAGTGCATCACCATAACGTTCCTTACTTCGTATCTTGGGTGAGGGGGAACGAAGACCAACATTAAACATCAGCATTAAGATCATAGATGTGTGCCATGCTTCTACTCATCTTAATATATGGAAAATTGCCAAAGGTTGCTTGAAAAATCTAAGGTCTCTAGAAATTCACCTATTTCTTTACTCATGCATATTCCCCAACAATCACATTCCTTGAGATCTCTTAAATTGCTGAAAAAACTTAATTAAAGCCTCTTCATTAACAACACTTATGCACTAAGAATGAATAAACATACGAACAATCATCCATGCCAAACACAATATTTTCAAGCAAAGGTAATGAAGATAGCTCAACCCTTTTGGAACAAGTGATATTAGAAAATATTTGAGATACCTTCATTCTAGGTTCTTCTCCTAAGTCCTTTTTTCTTACTCTATATCCATGATCTAAGGTCAAAGACATCAATATTAGGTATCTGAGATAAATTTGATACAAATCAAGCTACAACAAAATTGTTACATAAGCTATGCCAAGTTACATTATGGGCCCATATAATAAAGTAATAAATGTTATAATGGTCATTTAGTTTATTAGGTAAGTTTCTATTTTGGTCGTCAGTTAGATAGTTTAGAAATTTTCTATTTTGTTCTCGGTTATTCTCTATATAAGGAGACTACGTCTCCATTTGTAATCATTCATTCAATTAGTTAATAATAAAATATCATTACATGGTATCAAAGCAGGTGACGAGCCTTTAGAATTTTTTTTTTTTGTGCCCTAGTTACCTGGAATTATTTCCATAATTTTTTTGAACGATTTTTTATGAAAAATCATGCTGTATTTTTTTGAAGAATTTGTGAAGGGTTTTTGCACTTGAGGACGCATTTTTGTTTTCTGGGCGTGTGTTTTAGAGACTCCTAGTCGGATTTATTTCTGGCCGCGATTATTCTTCATCTAGGGCGCGCGATTTACTTCTTTGTAGTCGCATTTTTTTTCAAGCGCGCCTTTTTGCAAATCCACATCGTTTTTCTAAGCGTGGTTCCTAGCGCACGTAGCTTTTTGGGAGTCGAGATTTTTGTGCGTCTGGTGTCTAATCTTCAAGCCGTGATTTTTAATCTTCCTGAGGTCGTGACATTTCTATGTGTGGTCACGTTTTCCCTCTCCAAGTTCTTGTGCGCGACGTTAACCAATTCTTGGGGCCGCGGTATTAAATTTGAACATGATTTTCTCTTCTCCTAGTCGCATTTCTTTGTGGCTGCATTGTTAAAAATTTGGGCGTTTTTCAGAAGAAAAAAATTCTGAGCTTTCTGGTTCATTTTCATGGCGCCTAAGGCTTCTGAAATTTTCGGCTAGGGTTTTGACCCTCTATTTCAGCTCGAAATTTTTTTCTGATTACAGATTCTTGGTGGGTTTTTCGAGAGCTCAACTGGGTTGGTCTCCGATTTTTTTTGGTGCATCATTTTCTGCGCCTCGATTTTTGAGCCTACGAATTTGTCTTGAATTATGTGCCAGTTTTTCTGAGTTGTGCCAACTGATCGTCCAGTGCTTTGCCAGCTGATCACAAAGTTTCCTCGTTTTTCATGCTTTGGAAAACGGGAGGGATGGTGACTTTGTCCAATATTATGTTGGAAAGTTCGTAGAGGTTCAATGGCAAGAATTACAACACGTGGAAGCAGAGGATGCTTACCATCTTGGAGTACCGGTGTTTGGATGCGCTTGTCCTTGGTACAGAAACTTGTCCCACTTCTGCTGGAAAGGAGCAAGACAAGTATGATAGAGGTAATGAGGAGGCAGTCATGCTTCTCAAATTATCTGTCACTGATGAGATGTTACCAGAAATACCTTCTGGTAAGTCTGTTGCGGAGATCTGGAAGCATTTGAAAGATCTTCATGAAACCTCGGATAAGAGCAGGGCTTTCTTCCTAAAGAATATGCTCTTTTCTATTATGATGGATGCCCAAGTGTCTTTGCAGGAGCACTTGATGAAAATAAAAAATATTCGCTATCAACTAGAGGCCATTGGTCGTAAGATGGAAGAGGAGGATATGGTGGTGATCTCTTTGAAGAGTTTGCCACGTTCCTACGAGCACTTCACTGAAACGCTCAACATTACATCCACCAATGTTGACTTGCAGTTTGATGAGCTGTGCAACAAGCTATTGCAGCAGGATAGGTGGAAGAAGCAGTTTGGGAGCAGCAATGAGTCTCCTAGTGTTGAACAAGCATTTACTGCCAAGGACATTGGCAAAGGCGAGTCCACTCAGCAAAAAGGACAGTGCACATCTGAGGAGGGTTCCAAGAAGAGTATCACCTGTCACTATTGTGGGAAGCTTGGTCACATCCAGAGGTTTTGCAGAAAGCGGTTGGCTGATCAGAAGTCCAACCAAGGAGAGTCTCAACAGCAGGCTCATGTGGCAGAGCATTCTGAGGAGAAGGCGAAGGAGTCAACCTTCTATGCGTTATAAATTTTTGGGTAGTTAGTGAAATGACCATTAAGGGAGGGCAATAAAGTAATAAATGTTATAATGGTCATTTAGTTTATTAGGTAAGTTTCTATTTTGGTCGTCAGTTAGATAGTTTAGAAAGTTTCTATTTTGTTCTCGGTTATTCTCTATATAAGGAGACTACGTCTCCATTTGTAATCATTCATTCAATTAGTTAATAATAAAATATCATTACACCATAACCTACAAATCCCGGGATCATTCTCACCTTTCAAACTTTGAGATAAATTGATATTGTTTAAATGAATCAGGTGAAATAAAACAATACTTTCCCAAGATATGAAAATAAATTTAGAACCAAACATGGGGATATATCAAAGAGGAGTGATAATAGGCCTAAATGGTACAATTCCACTTTGGAAGGAGTAAATGAGGAAGAACTTCCTCAACCAGATAATAGGCCTCGGAGAACAGCACAGTCAAGTTTCAATTCAACTGCTAAGCATGTTATTTTGCTCCTCCTTCTAATCTTTTTCAAGTTTCTAAACCACAAATTTTCTCTAATGCCCAAGGAAAACTAGAACAGGAGGATGCTATGAAGGATGAGTATGATGCATTGCTAAATGATTAATCATGCTTGAGAGTTGGTAGAATTGCCTCCATGGAAAAAGCCCATTGGGTGCAAATAACTTTATAAGGTGAATTGCAAAGCTAATGGTTCCTTGGACAAATCCAAGGCTTGTCTTGTTTCTAAAGGTTTTTTGCAGCAGGAGGGAATTGACCGTAAATTAACTTTTGCTTCTACTATATAGATGGTCACATTTTGGTTGCTTCACTCCCTGGTTGCTTAATTTGGTTGGAAGGTATATCAAATGGATGTCAAAAGTGACTTCTTAATCACTTTAAAGTTTAAATTAACTAAAATTAGATAATCTATTGTTGAATTCATAAAGATAGTGAATGTAACATATCTAAGATACTTAGTGTCAAGCAGCCATCAAGAGAGATATCAAAACCATACAGACCTAATGAATTCTATATTATCTTGTTTTCTTGGTTGATCTCTGAAAAAAAATTGCACAATTTGAATGGAATCAAAATTTTCAAATTTCATTCAAAGGTAAGCAGTACAAGATTGCTTCTGAAAGATTCTCCCACCTTAGGATAATATGGTGGTCCATGTGGCAGCTTGGAAACAATCCAATTCTTCACATCCTCTACTCCATCACCATATTTGGCACTTATGGGCAGAATATGATCTGCACCACCAAATTTTCCATACCACTGCAAATTGCACATAACTATGAGCTAGAGAAACACTCCATTTGTTGGTTACAACATATGGGCGGCATATATGTAAATGAAAAATGGAAAAAGTACTGATCATCTCAAAAAAATTCACATCTTTGGAGCTAAACATAGAAAGTTGCAAATTACAAAGGCAATGTTTGTGTTTGAAACTTTGTACCACTGCCAGCACAGATGTTTACCTCTACTTTCTTTGCGATTTCACCAGGTTTAATAAGGTCCTTCTTGTTCAATACCAGCAATGTTGGTGGTTTCTCTTTTGTCTCTGAACTATCTCCTCCCAACAGGCTATCAATCTCCATGGAAACCTTCAAATCAATTAAAAATCAACATCAACATACAATTTATTTTGACTCTGCCAACATATACAAGGAAAGCATACCTTTTCTGGAATCTTGCAAGCATCAACAACTATCAAAACACATTCTGCACCTATGGTTGCCGAATGCACATTCTTCATCATCATCGAATCTAATTTGTGCATTTTCTTTTGTATCACTCCAGGCGTATCATATAAAATCATCTGCAGAGTTGCAAAATCAAAATAAAAAAATCTGAGAAACAACAGTCTCCAGAATCACTCAAATTTGTAACAATTTGTGGGTCTTACAAAATGTAAACATGCATTACATAATGTCATTAACAAATTTCGATTTTATAAATTATATAGATGCACATAACTGCCCACAATTTGAAAAAACTAAAACGCATAAACCTTTGTAGTAAATGGTTTCAAGAATCTTTTAGCTTTTTACAGGGAAAGCTTACTAAAATGACCCAATTGATCATTCCCTTTCTTACAAATAGCAGGTTCACTCGTGTTGTAATATAATTGAAAATCAATATACATTAATGAGCTGACAAGTTAATCAGTGTACAAGGTTGTGACTAGACATTCCTGCAGGGCTTCAGCTAGAGACAGTGTCAGTGGAAGAGCACATTAGTTATAACTCTTAGCAGCCAATGCACTCAGATACCTTTTGGAAGTTGCAAAGATTCTGCTATAAATAAAAGGCATTGCAAGACATATGCTTCAATTTCATCCCTGGGGTAACACCTTCAAAGATCCACATCTTTGATGCAATCAAAAATCCCACAGTTCTTTAAGGGTCAAAGTTTTGTGGCCCTGATAAGGGATCCACTGTCAGGGCTTATATAAAGAGAGTTCAGACTATCATGCTTTGTGTATACTCCATCACAAATCAACAGTGTCCTAGTGCATTTTCCAAGTCAACCCTTATGCTCTGCCCCTTCACCTCAAGTGTATCTTCAGGCTTCCATTTTACATCTACACATCAGATACCTAGGTGATTCTACCTCAGACTGCAAGGTAATTGTATTTAGCACTTTGTTACTCATTAAGGATTGCATCATGGGGTCCCCCCAGGCATCAACATTACTTGCATTCCAAGATCAGTTTGCACCTTCAACCTATGGACACCTCTTTAATCTGCTTTCCCCATTCAGATACTTTAGATGCCCCTGTTCGGTTTATTTCTTGGTGATCATCAATAGATTGTCACAGAGGATATATACAACCAGTACATTCAAGTCACAACAGGACTATAATTCCATTTTTCTATCTCCAACATAATTGGAAATTGGAAGCACAAAAAGAAGTAAAGTCTGACAAAGAACTATCACTGAATTTATTGAATCAGTAAGACATCCCACTGGCTACATGTATCCCATTGTATTCTGGACCATGGAGTAGATGAAGGTACAAGAAGAGAAAACTTTTGAGTATTAAACTCTCCCAAGCTTTATAGTAGTTAGCAAACTCAACTAAAGATGCAACTCAATTATACCATGTAGCCACCCATGGGAGAAGTAGGAAGAAGGACAAGGTAAAACTCTAAAGGCATTTGTTAGTGTCTTCCTAGCATATGGGAATTTACCTGTTCTGGAATAAGGTAAGGATATTCATAAAGAATTTGTTACAAGGCAGTTATAGTCTCATGTTGTCATGTCAATGCTATTATGGAGATGTTATCATGTCAAATTCTAGAAGATTGGTACTTCAAGCTGATGCAACATGAACATCTATTGAGAATGGCACCATCATATGATTTTTCTATCTCCAACACAACTGGAAATTGTAAGTTCGGAAAGAAGCAAAGTCTGATAAAGAACTTCTGACCAAATCTTGAGTTTGGAATATTGAACCACTTAGACACCCCAATGAGTGCATGCATCCTCCTGGACTCTAGTTTGTGGAGTAGATGGAAAAGATACAAGATGAGAAAAATTGAAAATCTCAAATCTTAAACTCTCTCAAGATCAAGGTAGTTGACCGATTCGACTAAAGATGTAAGTTAGTCATGCCATGTGGCATAGCAGAACAACATAGGGTAGAACAGAAAGAACCACAAGGTTAAACTTTAGACATTTGTTTGTCTTCCCTGCATATTGGAATTTGGCTGCTCTGGAATGTAAGGAGATTCATTGAGGATTTGTTAGAAGGTAGTTACAGTCCCATGTTGTTGTGTCAAATGCTATTGTGGACATATCATTGTGTTTAATTCTTTAAGATATTACTTAGAGCAGATGGATAAACACTCTGGTGCAAAGCTAAATCTTATCATCTTTTCTTGTGTTTTATCTACATGTTTTCATATCAGACAATTGGATGAAGGAAAACAATATTTTCATTACATGAAACAATATATAATGTAATTTTCTGACCCAAAAAAAAAATCAATTTTCTGTATGTAACTTCAAGGACTGAACAGATTGCATATATACAAGGAGTGTTTTCTGATTTTTTTTGTTTATGATGGCAATTTGACAAGCTCTTAGGTAACATTCAAAATATAATGGTATTTGCAAATAAAAGGAAACGAACTGCACTATAAATGAATGAATATAACAGCAGTTTTAAATCATTTTTTGTTCCACTGGACAGAATACATAGATAATAAATGCACATTTTATCATAACTCTTCGATGGTCCTCCTCCTTAGAGTACACTCCCTGATATCAATGATGGCCTTAGGAATAAGAATAAGTTTCCCCTCCTCGTCCAATAGGTGGCAACTCAAAAGAGGGAACTGCATTATGTCCCAATGCCTTCTTGAGGCACGAAACATGAAAAACATTGTGTACATTGCTACTTGCCGGCAACTCCAACTCATAAGCAACTTCTCCAATCCTCTTGGAGATCCTGAATGGTCCATAGTACCATGGCTTCAACTTCTCTGATCCACTCTTCTTGAGAGTGGACTGCTTGTAGGGCTGCAGCCTTAGATAAACTATGTCACCAAGCTCAAATGTTCGCTCGATGCGATGCTGGTCTGCATACTATTTCTGCTGATTTTGGGCTTGTTGCAAGTTCTCTTTCAAGGATTTTATGATATCCTGACTCTACTGTAACAAATCCTTAGCATTTGGCACCCTACCATCTCCAAATAACAAGTCCATGAAGCTAGGGGGCTCATAACCATACAAAGCCATGAAAGGTGACATCTTAGTCAGCATGTGGTATGTGGAATTATAACAATACTCACCAAGGTGTATCCATCTCGCCCATGCCTTTTGTTGCCCTAAAACATAATTGTGAAGATACCCTTCCACCCACTTGTTGACAATTTCAGTCTGCCCATCTATCTGTGGGTGATAACTAGTACTAGGAGTGAGCTCTATCCCACTCAATATGAAGAGTTCTTGCCAAAACAAGCTTAAAAATTTGTTGGCACTATCACTGATTATGTTCCTAGGTAATCCATGCAATCTGAAAATCTCCCTAAAAAATAAATCTGCCACCTATGTTGCTATAACACTGTTGAAATAGCAAAGAAATGGGAAAATTTGGTTCACATGTCCACCACAACAAAGATTCTTTTCCTTGCATCTTGGGTAACCTTGTGATAAAGTCCATCAAACTACTTTCCCATTTTTGACTGGGAATTGCCAAGGGCTGCAATAAACCAGCAGGATAAGTATGTTCATGTTTATTTTGTTGACTTCTGGGGCACTCCTAACATACTTAAGGACTTCATTATTAAGTCCTTTCCATGTAAACTGTCATGTCCCCAAAATCATGACATTTAAATAACGAAAAAACATACTTAAAATTTATTTACCAATTGAGTATCATTATAATTGTTACATCCCTTACATTGAGACTATATGTTTGGTTATGTGATTCAAACGTAATTTTGGTTGCAAATAACTGCTTTCATGTGATTATGACATTGAGGATGCAATAGTTGTTCCTTTTGTTGTAACTGTAATATTAACGAACTCTTTATTTTGCAAAGTGAAATTATTGTTCACGTGAAGTTGAACGAGATCATGAGATTAAATTTAAATGCATATTATTTAGCCGTTGAGAACGATCTAACCATAATCCTTGCCAGTCGATGCAAGTTTGTCGATGCCACGAGAGAAAGGGAAATATCATCAGGGAGAGGATGTGGTTAACAATGGATCAATTTTATCATCAAACCTTGAGTCAGTGCAAGACAATTGTGTCGACGTCATGACCTTGGCCATGGGTAATTTAATATAATAATTAATGTTAAATAAGTTAATTCAAATTATTTTTAATAATCTCCTCTTGAATTTGAACAAACTAATCCTTGGAATATATATGCATATATTTTCAAAGGTTATAATAAACCATGGTATAATTCAAATTCCATTTATCTTAATATAAAAATGGAAGTAAGGTTTAAGGTCTAATTAATTAACTTTAAGCGGGAGTCGTCACCAGTCGGTGTAGACTGAAGAATTCATGCCGTCTTCCATCGTGCCTCTTGTTGAAACGACCAAGATGGAAGACAAGCAGTCACAGGGGGGTTACTTCTTTTGCTCTTCGTTACTCTGTTTTGGGGGAGCTCGTCATCTCCTAAAAAACCCCATCGGCTTTCTTGGTGAAGGATAGTCGTTCATGTTAGTGTTTCTTAGATCAGATTATTTAATCAATTGAACAAAAGAAATGAAACACATAAGACAATGAACACAACAAGATACCCTGGGAAAACCCTCCTCTTGAGGGAGAAAAACCCAGCAAATATATCTCTTATATATTGAAGGAATAAGAGCAGAAATCTGCTTGAACTCAGGCCCAACACAATGCCGAATTTGATACAATGAATAATAGCATCTCTCCTAGATGCAAAGATACAAATGAATATGTTTCTCCTTGAAATCGGTCTGCTGCTACAAAATGATGATCTGCTGTTCAAGTATGAACTTCTTCTAGGAATGCGAATCCAAGTATGAGCTTCTTCTATGACTGCGAATTCTGCTCTGCCAAAATAGCGAACTTCTTTGTGTATTCGAATGTGTATTAACATCAAAAGGTAACCTTGTATATATACCTTCTTGGCGCCTCTTCATATAGGTCGGCCTTTTGATAAATATTTAATAACAAATAAAGTCGGCCAGAATAAGTACATGATATAACTTAAATATAAGGTCGGCCCATGTACTTAATATGTGTCTAGTGAAGACCGACGCTGCATTAACATCAACAGTTCATTCCTGAGAAAAATATCGTCGGGTCCTAGCTTCATATTCGCTATTCACATACATTATCGAGCTTTTTATTTTTAGTTGTCCTCTCTCTCATTCCTTCACGGTGGCTCAATTCCTTTGCATTTGCATTTAGCGTCCAAGGCGAATCCTACTCACTCTTCATTGAGATGTTGATTCATACGATTTTGGCTTAAATTCTGCTATGCACATACCTAGTCAATTCTTCCCTTGAACACCCTCAATGTTTCTTGTTTTGAAGACGGAACCTGGCCCTGGCATCGCAATATTTTCATTCAATTCTGTCGGGTTATCCATGGTTCTTCTTTGGGTCATGCTTCCTTGAAGACGAACTTAGGCGATGACATCAAGGTTGATGTGATTCATAATCAGTTTGTTCTTTGTGTTCTTGGTCAAATCAAATGGGGTGCTTATACTAAGAACGATATCCTCACATTCGCTTGACCTGTGCTCACTCCATTTTCCGACTCTTCTCCATTGCTATCGATGCCTTCTTGAATGGCTTTCCTTATTTCCTTCAATGGAAGCTATGCGTGGTATTGTATGACAGAAGTTCGCATCCTCAATTGCGGAAGGGAAAATGAGCTTGGAATCTCTCGTATTTCTTTAGTTCTTCAATTTCAGGCAAGTAAAGCATTTGTTACATCAATGTTTAAGCTTCAATGAATCCATTTTGGTTGAGCACCTTATGATTAGAAAAACACACATTATATTCTCGTCTTTCTGAAAGATAAAGAATCAGGTCTTATAATGTTTTCAGGGGATGGCTTGCTAAAAGATCTTTTCATAGGAGAACTTGAACCTTTTATTTTCTTGAATTTGAAATATCTTTGTCAATTATACACTACTGTTTCAAGATACAGAGTGAGCTTTTGAAAATTACCTGATAAACTTATACTACTTGATTCGGTCAAAAACATATCCTTATTCACTCTCTAATTAAAAGCTAGTTCTGAGCTAATCCTTTGCTCACCCGAGTCCTTTAGGGTATGGATAAAGGTTAAAGTCTTATAATTCCTCAATGCCTTTTTAGTTTCTTCTTTATGTATAAAACTTTAGGGTTAGATTGAACCTTGAGCTAGGATTAATGACAAACAAACCGGCCATTGCAATTTAACTTGAGACCAAATTATGAAGTTGAATGGTTAGATCTGAAAGACCATTAAATTAAATATGTCGTTCAATGCATAAGAGTTCAATGATAATAACCTTTGTTTAGAGAAGACAATTAGTCTTAAAAAGAAGTGATAGATGTTGAATCGAGACTCTTACTCTTTTCTCATTAAAAATAGATGCTTAATGATATTAGCCTAACCTTAAATAACGAAGACTTGAAAATCCTCTGTGCCATTGAATCTCTTATTATGTATGAAACTTGATGGTTAAGATATAACTTCGAGCTAAGAAGAAATGGTAAATAAATTGCTAATTTAAAATTAGAATTTGATTTGAGAATCATCATGTCGAGCAAGGGTGAGAGTGTTGGCGGCACAGGAGTGCCAGAGATATCGGCACAGGAGTGCTAGTAATATTAAAAACCTTGGCCAAGGTACGATGCTAGATTTAGCATCTGTCAGCTATCAAGTACCAGATATACCACTAATCAAAATGACTTTTCTAGTTGGGAGGTACCCTTAGTAAGGTCGATCAGGAGGTATAGGTCCTTGACACCAGGCTCAGAGGCAAGATGATAATTTGATCCATGTTGATTACCCTTGTGAAGGGCGGGTTCTTCAGTTGAAGAAACTCGAGAGACCAGTAGGTCTTGGTTGGGCGGTAAAGCCCCTAATGATAATTCTCTTTCCCTCGATAAAGATTCCCAAGTATAACAGCATGAAGATGATGTCAAACGTAATCCTTTCACACTCGTAAATCCAGGTACATGTAATGCTAATTAAAGTTTACTTTCATTTGTGCCATGAATGTTATTCTTTTATGTTAAATGTACGTGTAAGATTCTGCAACTAATTAGTTAGATAGTTACTTGATTCATTCAACTGAAATGAAAGATCTGAATTTAGTTAATGAATATAAAGAAGATACTTCTTTTCCTCGATTCCTAAATGGATATAATGGGAACCCTAGATGGTTTAGTTAGTTAGTTATAGCCGAATGAAATCTGGCAGTTTTTCCATTTCTTAAACCCTAAGAAAGGCAGTTGTTACATTTGTCTAATAGTTGTAGTATTTGTTCGTTATATTCTAGAAGCAAGGAAAGTAGTTATATCTTTCAGTTGGAATTGGTAGTTTAAAAGTTAGCTGTTGAGTTGTATAATGTATCGACATCGGAATTGGTTTTCTTTTCCATCTCTCTGCAAAGGAACCCTAGTTTAACAGTTATTCTTTTATTGATCTTCCTTGAAACGATTGGTGAAACAGTTAGTTGTTTCCGTTCAGCTGAAACTGGAAACTTAGAAGTCAGTTGAAAATTTAAATTTGATTCAGTAGAAATCGTTTTGGAAACTCTTGACTGAAAACAAGTTAGTTTACTCAGCAGAAATTTGCCAGTTGATATCTAAGGTTGGGATTGAGTTGTCACAATAATTATAATTGTTGAAAACAATATTATAATTATAAAAGTTATAAATAACATCATAAATATTGAAATAATATTATAATCATTATTATATCACAATTATTAAAGTTTATAAAAATAATATGAAACTTAGGCATAAATCAATATTATAATTATAGAATATAAAATTCTAATATGAAATATCATATCGGTGACCTTACACTATCACGTATCCTTGAGTATCGACCATTATATTATCTCCCAAATATACAATGGTACAAACCTTGATATTTCTGTGGCAATTATAAACAGGAAAATATTCTCATCTGTAGCTCAAATAGTACCGGGCCTTTTTGACTTCTCCTACCGCATATGCATCTTGTCACACTTTGAGTAGAAGCTCCGCACCACCGCCATACATGTCTCCAACTATCGGACACAGATAAAGAGTTTGTCATCTTCACCAACTCCATCTATCTTTGCCGAAATTCATATTAGCGGGAACGCATGGGTTTGAGGTTCTAAGTCGAGACTGGTACGAGATGACCATTCTCTGTTAGTGCACTCATCTATGATTATATCTTACCCTTACGTAGAGATTATCAAGCCTATAATTTTAAATCGTCACTTTCCCTGTGGCCGCTGAGATCATATATAAAGACCTTGAGAATGTTGAAAGCATATATGTGATACATTTTGAGGCTTCGATCAGCAAGGACGACAGTAGGCAAAGGTAACATGTCGTCCTTGAATAGTTAGGAGTCATTCCATGCCATAGGCCACGATTATGATTAAAGGGTAGTGATTAAGCTTAGCCAAGGGGTGCGATCAGTCTTGAAGAGCCAACTAATAAAGAAAAGTCATCACCTTTCAGAAAGGGTTATCTTCGACCATGAAGATATAAAAGTTAATTAGAAGAGAAGAACATAGGAGAGGAGGGAATAGTGGAGATATAGTATAGAACTCTAAATTTAATATTTCAAGAGGGAACCATTTATAAAGAGTATATACACATAGATAACTAATCTCGAAATCCAGCTAAGTAGTCCTCCATAGGATTGAGAGTTTAGCGTTGAAATTATTGACTTCAAGTCCATTGGATAATTTTATTGAGAGAAACTCATGAAGGGACATTGCAATCTTCCATAAGCATAAAGATAGAGGAAGCCAAGATCGATTAGGGGGATCATTGTATGGAAGAAAGGAGAAGACGTTTAGGGATCAGAATACGTGGGGATCACAGCAACCAGGTGAGACTACTCACTTAGCTTTAATGTTTAGTTGTCCTCAATCTGACATAACAATGCTGCATGAACCTTTGTATGCCCAGTTGATATGTGTATTATTAAGAATAATCCATAGACTTTATTCATTGAAATGCATACAGTCACCTCTGATGTGTTGGAAACATTCCTTCTTGGATATCGAATCTAGACTCGCTATACTGGTAATCGGCATTGTATTTAGGCGGACAGTGTAATCCTTGACTAATCATAGGCCTTAATGGTTTACCTTCTATAGATATGATTCTAATGATGATTGGTCTGCATCTATATTGGATGGATGTCCAATTGTGTAAATTACATCTGCATAGAGTTAATGTTGGATCAGTAGGCTGTATTGAACTGCATCAAAAGATTATGGTGAAAATATAGTCATGAATATTGCTTAATTTATTTCTGCATTCTGATAGGATTTAATGAACTGTATGCTCATATTGAATACTGTTATTGCATAATATGTGAAAATGCAAATGAAGTACTAATGGTTGTATATGCGGTGACTGCATATAAACTATCTGAATTGTGCATGAAATCCTGCCAGGAGAGGTGAATCATGACTTAAGTGGTTTGTCTAAAAACCCCACCCAGGTTTCCACCCCACAGGCCCGAAGCAAGGGTTGGGCATTCTGCCCCACAGGCCCGAAGCAAGGGTTGGGTCATGGAGGGGTGGGGGTCCCACCTAGGCACTATGCCCCGCAGGCCCGAGACAAGGGTTGGGCAATAGAAGGTGGTAGGCCTTAGGCCCCTTAAGGATTCCCCTCTCCTGATGGGCTGAGTGATTCTTCTTATGTTTTGCAATCTACAATTATGATTATGTCTGGGTCCCACCTAAGATTCAGCCCCACAGGCCCGAAGCAAGGGTTGGGCAATAGGAGGTGGTAGGCCTTAGGCCACTTGGACTCTATGGTTCCTCTCCCCTAATAGGACGAGTGTCTTCCGAGGTGCTGCCATGAGTGGAGTATGCAGGTACTAAGCCACTAGGCAAGAAGGATTGTGATGGACAACCTCTTGAGCTTTATTTGAGGGCTTCAGGGCGGATCCATCTATGGCACTCCTCTTATGTCTTCACTATTGCTTTATGATTATGAATATATTTTGGATATCTAGATATTAATGCTAACAGATATGTTGTTAATATGGTGGATACAGATTCTAATCCAGGGTTATTGCATTAGAAGGACATTCATGTGGAAAGAGGAAACCCTAAACCTAATAAACAAGTGAATTTTAGGGCAAGGCCGAGTAAGGGACATTACATAAACCTCTACCGGATCTGCCTGTATGTCTTGAAAAAACCCAGGTGACCAACCATAGGAGTATCACAAAAAGCTCTCATAACTGTCATCTTAAAATGTGAAGTGGGTATCAAATAAATTCTACTAGTACAAAAGAAGAGAGCAACTATTTGAGCCACAATTTTAGCTATTATTGTTCACGTAAATTTTCCTTGATTTTGCATATAAGTGGATGATGGATTTAAAAACATTGATAGACTTTGAGTTGAGAATTTGAGAGATTATAGGTACAAGTTTCAATAGAAAATAAAAGCACAAGGAACATTCCCTTTGAATGGGGCAGTTTCAAGCCAAAAATCTCAGCATATACAGGTTGAGATATGCTAAAAAAATAAGATAAGCTTGGTATTTATGATGTTGTCTACTATTTCCCACTAAATTGTGTCTTTGAATCTATATACATGGAAAACACTACTACAAGCCTAAGGCAAATAACAATAGTGTGGAATATAGAGAAAAAGCGTAGAAGCATACCAAATTAATGTCCTTAACATTCTATCTAAGCTTAATCATTCCATGTTAATGTCCTTAACATCAAGCGTAGAAGCATACCAAAGAAAATGTCTCTATTTTAATGTCCTTAACATCTATTAGAAATATGCGTTCATTAAAGGTCGCCTATGATTTGCCTCAGCAACCTAATGAAATCTAGCAAATCTTTGATGGTGAACCACGTCCCAACGGCCAGCACTCAAAACTGTGGTAAAAATCAACGAAAAAACTCAATTAAATAGTGATTTCGCACGGTTAGGGTTTCGCAACATGTTGGTTGGGCAAATTTTCCGTTTTTTTTTGGCAATTTAAACCCTTAAAAATCATTGAAAATCATAGCTAATTAAATCGAGATTTTTGGGAAAAAAATTGTTTTGACCAAAGATTTTTTTTAAAACAGGATTTTTGAGAATTTTTGAAGATTTATGCTTCTATGAATGAACCTATTCTGATTCTTTGTCTACTAAGCTTGGGTAAGCCTGTGTGGTAATTATTGTATCTTTGAGTCACTTGGTGCATTAGCTAGATCTTAAAGACTAACATGATCTGGGAAGACCTAGTTAGCAACACTTTGGGCAATTAGTTTTTTTAAATAAAAAATATCACAGAAATAGATTTTCCAATTATAAAAGGACCCTATGCCTTTTCAGTGCTTTACACCAACTTATATCCAGTAATGCTTGATCCATCCTGTTTGTTTTTATTTTTGTAAGTTGACATCTTGTGCACTTTCAGTTCTTTTCTTCTTATGGTTAGCCCATCCTGTTTGTCCTTATTTTCAGAGTCTGAACATTTACAGGTTTTTATCTTCTTCTGTGCAATTTACTGGCTCTATTCTGTCTCTTGCAGGCATGGTTCAAAAGTTCTGCTAATAATATTAATCTGTAATGCGTGAAATAGTTCCTACAATGATTTAATTAAAGCTATGATTAGGTCAATGCAAATCAGGTCCTCACATATTTAAGATCACATTCTAACAGATTTCTGAAACATGTTATTTACACCTACACTGTTGCAGAAACTCGAAAGAAATATAATGATTTGTGGCCATTTGAGTTTTTTATTCTTCAAATACCTGATAATCAGGAGCAGAACACAACCCAAGGATACGATGCCGTGTAGTTTGAGGTTTATCTGTAACTATTGAAAGCTTCTGTCCAATCATTTGATTCATAAGTGTACTCTTCCCAACATTTGGCTTGCCAATGACAGCCACATAACCTGCATGACTAGTCATGTTTGATGGAACTATCAGCAGGTTAGAATTTAAAAACTTAAGATTATCGATTCAATCACCAGACTCATCTTAACGCTAATAAACAACATTTTCCTTTTTAGAGGACCTATAGCTACCAGTGCAAAATGGATATATTTACTCATATTAGAACCCTATCAATGATAAACATACCTGAATCATCCAGGGATAGGGAAAATTCTAAGAAACCATAAACTTTAAGAGGTTCAGATATCTTGACCAATCATTTTCAATATCAAATTCCCAATATGTTGAGTTGGAAAAAAATATATTATTTCAATTTTTCCCTAAAACAATATTTGTCTATATCCGGGACATACAGATACCAATGCAAAATGGATAGATTTGCTTACACTGAAAACCTATCAGAGATACACGTACCTGAATCCTCAATGGATGGAGAAAATTTTCAGAAACCATAAACTTTTAGAAGTTCAGGAATCTTGACCAACCATTTTCAATTTCAAATCCCAATATGCTTCATTTGACAAAAACAATATCTTTTTCTAAAATCTTTAGACCTTTCTAATGTTATTTAAATAATAGCCAACACAAAATGAGTATCGTCATCATCAATTAGAGAATATTTTCTAAAAGATAAGACATAATTTTCCAATTGATGGATATTAGCCTCTTCAAGTTTCTATACCTAGGCAGTTGGGCACAATCCAATGAAATATAGTTTTATTTTTCACTCTCTCTTTCCAGGTAAAGAGAGAAATATAACAAAAAACCAAAGAGAATGTAATGACAAGAAAACTAAAATACATAAATCCAGAAAGTGACACTCAAAAGTCTTTCTCGATCATGTTTTCTGCACTAAAAATGGGGAAAAATAAAAACAAATTGAAAAAAATCCAAAGTAGTCAAAAAAAGTAAATTTGAATTAGTGGAAAAACATCCCAGACATTGTTGAACTTTCCTCTACATTTCTTCTTTGATTTATATTTTACCAGGTATGATCATAAATATTAAAAAAAAACATAAATTGAAAATTCATTTTAGGTAGAGTTATAAATATAACAAAAAATCAACTAGAACATAACGACAAGAAAAATAAAATGCATAAATCAAGAAAGTGACATTTGAAGTTCTTTCTCAATCCTGTTTTGTACCCTAAAATGGGAAAAAATATAACTAAATTGAAAGAAAAGTAAAACCAAAGAGTCAGAAAAAGTAAATCAGTATTAGTGGAAAAGCATCCCAGACATTATTGAACTTCCCTGTATATTTCTTCTTCAATTTCTATTTTACCAGGTAGAGCAATAACTATCTTTTTTTAAATAGTCAAGAATATAATGACAAGTAAAACACATGAAATCAAGCAAGAAAGAGGTGCTTTCTCCTCTATCTTGGTTCGTGTTTCCTGTTAGGAATTATTAGTGCATGACATATAATAAAGTTGATGTTAATTTATTAGATGTTAGTTTTTAGTTAGTTACTAGTTATGAGTTAGTTGGTAGTTAGTGGTTTGGATAGTTAATAAGTTGAATGGCTTTATAAAGCCATAGAATGTAATGATGTAAGTGTTGAAGATGAATGACTGAATTTGTGTATCAGAGCATTGTGCTCTTTGTTTTTCTCATTTTTCAATATTTCCTGCACTAAAATAGGAAAAGCAATCTTTTCCTAGAATAAAATTGGAAAAAAAAACTAATATAAACTAATATAATTCAATTGGGAGGCTGGGCTGTTCACATTCCACATCTTCTCATACTGGAAGACCATCTGAACATGTTCTCAAGCTGAATTTACTTATCAATTCAGTAGCCCTCTGTCTCCAGTGGTGACACTTGGATAATATGGGACAGTAGCAAAGTGATATTCATATGACAAAATTTGTTTAACGGATACTGAATTCCTGTGAATGTTTAGGTCTATGACTACCTATCATTCACTGTAGAAGAGTTGACAATCTTTATACAAGATAACTATGCATGTTAAATATATATTCAAGTGTTTCAATAAAAATGTTGTCTTTGCCAAGTTGGGGACCAGCACAAATGTTAGCTTTTCTAGCTTTCTTATCGAGGGGATTTCCTATGCTGTCCTGTAATTGAATGATTTAATAATTTGTTCTCTTAAGTAAAAAAAAGGTAGTACAATTGAATAGTCCACATTTGATTTTGTAAGATACCACACCCAATTTACACAGCATGGTGAATGCTCAATTACAGAATGATAACACCCAGATCTGAGAAACACCAAAGGCAGAATTGTTTCATAGTAGCAACACAAATGAAACAATATCACTGGTATATGTATAGCAGCAAGGTAGGGTTCCACAGATCAACACATTACTGATAAAACCCATTCATAGCAGATACACAAATTAACACCAGCAGTTCTGAAACTTAGGTTGAATTACTCAAGCTGCGATAGAACAGAATTACTGCAATATTTGTATTTGGAGTTCACACAGAAACAATAAATGATAACACAGGAGATTATACACACAAATTTAATGAAGTGCCCGAAACAGATTATGCTCGCAGCAGCAAGGAATGTTAAACACCAAATGACAGTACCACTGGTATATATATATAATAGTTACTCGGCTCGGACTCGGCTCGGGTGACTCGACTCGGGACTCGGCTCCCGAACTCGGCAAAATGAAAAAACCCTAGAAATTTAGAGATTTTTAAGGATTTAAAACTTGTTTCAAGCGCCCTTTATTAAATAAACCTTAAAGACACAATAACATCATTAAATAGAAGCAATTTTGATCACATACACAAGTATACATCGATCACATAAGTATAAAATACACAAATTGTAGCTGAGCTGCTGAAGGAAATAGCACACTTAGATATATGAATATAGTCAAATGTATACAAAACTCATGGAATATGAAATCCATGACATCAAATGTCCCAAAAAAATATGAAATATCAAAACAATAACTACAAGTCTATGGCTCAAAGGAGCTTGCATCCTTCCTACAAAGGAATCTAAGGTGGGTCCTAGATGATTTAGCAGTTGCAGCCATAGTCTTTGCTTGTGACTCCATGCCACCCTCACCAACATCAGTTGTGGATGTGTTTGCTTGTGCTCTAGCCTCCTCTGCCATGGCTACAGCCTCAGCCTCTCTATCTGCCCGGTCAACCCAATCAAGGTCCTCGTCACTAACACAAGTATACATCGATCATATAAGTATAAACACAAATTGTAGCTGAGCTGCTAAAGGAAATAACAAACTTAGATATATAGTCAAAGACTCAAATGTATACAAAACTCATGGAATATGAAATCCATGACATCAAATGTTCCAAACAAATATGAAATATCAAAAGATTCAAAACAATAACTAGAAGTCCATGGCTCAAAGGAGCCTGCATCCTTCCTACGAATGTGTCTTAAGATAGGTCCTAGATGATGCAACAGCCATAATCTCAAGTTTCAGGGCAATTTCCCTAATGGGGGATGAGGGGTAGTGCCCTTTGTGGGGGTCTAGGGGCAATGCCCCCAGTGGGGTCTGTGGGGTCTAGGGGCAATGCCCCCAGCGGGGTCAAGGGGCAGCACCCCTTGTAGGGGTTTGGGGGCAGCACCCCCAATGGGGTCAAGGAGTGTTGGTGTAATTAAATGTTTTGTACCTTGTCCTAGGTCATAATTACACCTTAGTTAAGTTTACTTAGGGACCACATAGGAGTTGTTGGAGAATTTCCACCTTTGGTGGACTTATCATGTTATCACTCTATCACCTCCACCTTTCATGGACATATCATGTGATTAGGGTTCCACCTTTTGTGGTAGATCCACTATTTGTGGTGGTTATCACATTATCACCTTTCCACTTTAGGTGGAGTGATAGCTTTTCATTGTTGTCTCATGTCATAAGATTACGACACTTGTCATAATCTTATGCACTCCTATGTTCTCACCTTGGCTATATAACCAAGGGGTCTCTACTACATTTGTACACATACACATTGAATCATATCATTGACATAGAATACAGTTTATTTTTGTCACATTATTTTCTCTCTTCTTTGTGCTTTCTATTTGGTCCTCCATAGCCAATTCTAACATGGTATCAAAGCGGGTTGGGTGCCATTGGAGAGCCTTTTTCTGAAGAGAGGTACCAGATTTGGGGAGGTTCCATTTTTGGCTCTTTATTGCAAGTTTATATTGGAGCTTGCTGGTGTAGATATGATCTCACCATTGCGTTCGGAAGGTTCGAGAAAGTCGATTTTTCCTTTTGTTTCGTTCAAATCGGACATACGAGGCCAAATCTAAGAGGGTTTGAAGCTGCATTGTGGTTGCCAGATCCAGAAGGTAGCTGCATTTTTGGAGCATTTTGGGTCAAATCCGACCCTGCCATCGCATCCAGAAGGGCCAAAAACCTTAAGATCGACTATCCAATCGTCCAAATCAGAGTAAGTCATTTGGTGAGGCAAAATTTTTTTGCCCGAAAAACCGTACGGCCCCCCGAGCGTCATTATTACGGTACGATTTTTATTAAAAAAAAAAATTCATTCAAAAATTTTGGAAATTTCTTTTAGAAAAATTTGAAAAAAAAAATTATGTAAATTTTGATTTGAAAAATCAAAAAATCAAAATATAAAAATAAATAAATAAATTTTGGTACAGTCTGCGGACTGTACAGTCCGCAGACCCGTACCACTCCGGTACGCTACCACCTGCCACCACCACGTGGCACTCCGCCAGTCTCCGGCCACACCCGCTGCCCCATTCATCCGTTAACGGTGGTGGCACCCGCATCCGGCGGTTGAAATCAAAAATCCGGCAGCCATTTTCAAAAACCAGCGGTCTTTTTCGACAGCGCGCCTGCAAATACAACCGGCGTCACCTAATCGGAATATTTCGATTCCTTCACAGATTCCGGCCATTTCGAGGAATATTCCTTTTTAAGAATAATCCGGCAATCGAAAAACTTTTCCGACAGGAAGGAGCGACGGCTTCCGTGACGGTCAAACGACCGTCAAATTTAACACAGTGGTTGGTGACGTCAACGCCACATCAGCGTGCATTTGGAATTTCTTGACCCCCTCATGGATGAGCTTTTTGTTTTTGCAGTCCAACTTCAAATGCTCATAACTCACTCATTTTGGCTCCTTTTTTCGAGCAATTTTTTTTGATTTGGGCTAATTTTTCGTGCTCTACACAATGGTGCAATTAGTTTTTGGTTTGGCTTCTGTTTTTTCCAGAAATTTCAGATTCTCACAAGTGTTGCTACTTCGTCCTCATTTTGGGCACTCGGGAGCTCATAACTTGCTCCTACGGTAACATTTTTGCGTGCCCTTTTTTTGAAAGTGCATGATTTTTCCTGTACTCTCTAGTGGTGTGATCAGATTTATCTCATCTACTGTAATTTTTATACTGTGAGTTTGTGGCCTATTTTGGCATCTGCATGTACCAAGATCAAAGTCCACCTTGTTGTTTTTGGTAGTGGCAATTGTAAACGCACTAAGTATAAAGTGCCAAATCAGATATTGATTAGGGGGGCTTCATGATTGAGTGATTTGGGGGGGTAATCTTGCAGTGATTGGTTGCATTCTTTTGCTTGGTTTGTGTTCTTGCAATGGGGAAATCTCAAATTGAACTCCTAACTCCACATAATATGCTACATAGAGAAAATCAGTATGGAACTATCTCATGGGAAAAGGTCTAATAGGCTATCTAAAGGAAACCGTTTCTCAACCTACTGATGCTAATGAATTGGCAAGATGGGAGATTAATCGTGAGAAAACACTTGGATGCATATGTTCACTAGTCTCATTTGATTTACAATTTCATATTGATTCATGTACAGCAGCTAAAGAAGTATGGGAGACTTTTGAAAAATTGTATGGTAAAATAGATAAAATTAGAGGATATCAGATTGATAATGATTTGATGAATCTTGATCCCAAAATTTTTGACCACATCCAAGACTACATCTCCAAAATAAAGCAATTAAGAACACAGTTGAAAGAATGCAGTATTGAAAAAGAGGATTTACAATTGATTCTGAATGTGTTATCCAAGCTTGGTCCTGAGTATTCAGTATTTGTTTCTGGCTTTCATACCCATCGACTTTCTATGGGAGCATCATATGTTGATCCTAAGTTTGATGACTTTGCAAATCTCCTAATCCAAGAGGAAGCTAAGTTAATGAACATGGGTCTAATCAAGTCTTCCAAGCCACATGCATTGGTTTCTAGTGAGTGAAAGGTACAAAAAGAATCAGGGAATCTTGATAAGAAGCAAAAGATGAAAAAGAACAAGCCACATAAAGAATCAGAATCCACTCATTCAAAAGAAGATTCATCTAAGAAGAAGAGGTCTTTTTGTGCATATTGCAAGAAGGATGGACATGAAGAACACTATTGTTATAAGGACATTGATGAGTTGAAGAATCTTCTCAAAAGGAATCAAATTGATTTGCCTTCTAGAATGTTTGAATCTTCTTCTTCTTCTTCTTCAAAACAGTTTAAGGACAAAGGTCAAGAATCTACATCAAGCAGTAAAGGACAAGCTCTTTGTGCTTATTCAAGTCTAGGATCAGGTAGATGGCTTCTAGATTCAGGAGCATCACATCATATGGCATCTTCACAATCTATTTTCTCTTCATTTCAGCCTTGTTCTATGTCTCCTATCTTGATGGGAAACAATACATACATGAGTATAATAGGGAAGGGATCTATTAGTTTTGGGGACAACACTTTCCAGGATGTTTTGTGTGTTCCTCATTTGACGAACAATCTTCTTTCCATATATCAGATTACACATGGTGGAAATGGGAGAACTGTGGAGTTCACACCTGATTCAGTCATCATTCGAGACTTGGAGAGTAGAGAGATCATTGCTACTGGGGTGGTTGATCATACATTTCGGTTGTATACCTTTGCAGATTTTGCTTCTGATGGTGACATTATTCCTTCGGCTATTCATCACACTCCTAGTGTGAACCATGAGGAGACATTTGGCTACTTGAACTTGGGAGTTCTGACATCAGATCCAGTACTTGAGCCATGCATTTCATCTCCTCCATCTACTGTTGCAGTTGATGATGCTTGTGATTCCACAGTTTGGGTTCCTTGTGATTCAGTGCAACAGGATATACATTGTCTTCCAAATATGGCTACTTTGGATGGCTTCTTGACAGGTATTTCAGACTTGTTTGTGGAGTCTCATCTTGCAGATTTGGGGGATATCATTGATGACATTCATCTTCTCTTTGATGAAGATGCTCCTTCTTCAGTTGTTGTGAGGGAACACTCTGACCCTCTTGTTCATT
This sequence comes from Sequoiadendron giganteum, assembly GCA_007115665.2. Taxonomy (NCBI): domain Eukaryota; kingdom Viridiplantae; phylum Streptophyta; class Pinopsida; order Cupressales; family Cupressaceae; genus Sequoiadendron; species Sequoiadendron giganteum. The sequence continues at coordinate 20,833,316 of CM021105.1, forward strand.
CTCTACATGATCATTCTCTGCAGTTTGACATGAGTGTGGATACTTTTGGACAACATTTGGAGGAGGCTTCTTTTTCTTTAGAGGGGATATCATTCTCTTTGGATCATGTTCTACATTCTTCTCTACTAGATGTTGGATTGTACTCTTCAGCAGTGTGGCCTAGAATGCCTGTTTGGAGTGTGCCAGCTTTCGACATCGACATGGAGACACTTGAGCATGCTTCAGAGACATCATACATCCTGCATACATCCTTGGTTTTGTTTCTTCCTAAGGGGAGGAACATTGTTCGGCGAAATTGGATCATCTTCAGCATTCAATGTCGAGCTTCTACCATCATTGCAGGAGACTCAACATTGAGGGGGGGCTGCCTTGTCTCTCTTCTAATTCTCTCTTATGGGGGGGTCTTTTTCCTCACATGGGGTTTTGGCTTTCTCATGCATCATTGAGAGCATATTCTTATTGTATTTCATCTCTCTTTTGGGGAGGAGTTTTGTCCCACTGGGTTTTCTCCTTTTCTCCGTTTGTGAGAGATTGCATTGCATTTGTACATGGGTACCTAACATGGCCTAGTTGTCGGGACCCATCTTGCATTGTTTGCATTTGTGTACATTCTCCCTAAGTTGCACTTAAGGGGGGGTGTTGGTGTAATTAAATGTTTTGTACCTTGTCCTAGGTCATAATTACACCTTAGTTAAGTTTACTTAGGGACCACATAGGAGTTGTTGGAGAATTTCCACCTTTGGTGGACTTATCATATTATCACTCTATCACCTCCACCTTTCATGGACATATCATGTGATTAGGGTTCCACCTTTTGTGGTAGATCCACTATTTGTGGTGGTTATCACATTATCACCTTTCCACTTTAGGTGGAGTGATAGCTTTTCATTGTTGTCTCATGTCATAAGATTACGACACTTGTCATAATCTTATGCACTCCTATGTTCTCACCTTGGCTATATAACCAAAGGGTCTCTACTACATTTGTACACACACATTGAATCATATCATTGACATAGAATACAGTTTATTCTTGTCATATTATTTTCTCTCTTCTTTGTGCTTTCTATTTGGTCCATAGATCTTGGCATCCATAGCCAATTCTAACATGGTATCAGATCATGTTTGATTCTAACAAGGAGCAACGCCCCCAGCGGGGTCAAGGGGCAGCACCCCTTGCAGGGGTCTAGGGGCAGCACCCCCAATGGGGTCAAGGGGCAACACCCCTTGCGGGGGTTTGGGGGCAGCGCCCCTCGTGGGGTCCCAGGGCAACACCCTAGGCGCACTCCCTGTCGCGATACAAGGCGAGGTCGAGGGGTGGAGCCCCCACCACCAAGCCCAAATTAAGACCTCCAAAACCATACAAACCTTCATGGCGTACATCATTTTATAAGAAAAAAAAAACAAGTTTTAACTTTAAATTTCATGTGATTTTTCAACTTTTAAAACCCTGCCTAACTGCCAAGTCCTAATGACAGGACTCGCCTGGACTCGGCAAGTCCAGTGAGTCCGCCAGACTCGGCAAGTCCAGCCAAAACTCGGCAGGACTCGGTCGAGTCCGAGTCCGAGCCCCCAAGACTCGACCAGGGTGACTCAACTCATGACTTGCCGAGTCCTGGCGAGTCTGGGCAAGTCTCATTTCTGTGGTATAAAGACATGGAGTGACAGTCCATCTTAGGAATCTTAATGTAGGTAGAAAATATTTTAAAAGCTTAATGTCCCCTTTTCAAAATGGGATTAAAAAAAATTATTATTATTTAAGGGAGTCATAATAAAAAGGTCTCTTAAAATTAAAAATTATTTTAAATAATTCTCCTCAAACATCAATCAAGAGCCATTTGAAGAGTTACATTTTTTGGAGGGAAACTCTATTTAAGAGAGGCCAAGCAAGGAGGAGGGAAGCATTGATGAATAATTCTATTTTCTGATTACTACTCCTTGATGAAGCACTGGGCTTTGGTTCAATTAACCTGAGGACAAAAACCCTCCAGGTCTGGAATTGGAGGACGAAAACCCACAATTCCTTTAAGTGATTTCACATAGAAATCACTACTGTGCAGATTTGATAAATTTCAGTTGGTAATTAAGGAAAATCCTTCAAATCTACAACTCATAATTGGGTGCAGCAATTCAAATTCTGTTCCAAGATTATAGCAGTTCATGTTTGAAATCTGAGGCAGCTATATTCTTCTTGAACAGCGATCATAGAAACATCAGTTCAAAATCAATTTGCATGCTGGCTCGCAAAAATCTCTTTGTACAGCAATTTTCGGAGTTGTGACAACAGTGATTTCATATTTGCAACCAGCAGCAATTTATATCTTCAAAGAGCAGTGCCCTATTCTTCTTACTTCTTAGCACTACCCATTTGATCGTGGGTATTAAGTTATTGAAGCCAGAGGTCAATTTGAGCATATATAGCACATTTGGCTGAACTTAATTCCTGCTATCAGAGATCATCTTAGGGATTGAAGCTGTAATAAAGAGATTTCAATTGTTTAAAAGAGTCACTTCCCAAGGGCTGATCATTGATACTTTTGTTATTCATTTTCCCTAACAGCAGCATATTACAATTATAAAGACAAGTAATAATATGTGGTTTTGTTTGTAAAACTAAACACTATGAATTGTCGAAGGGAGTTAAAACTGATTAGATATCATAAAATATTCTATTTGGGATATTACAGCCTTATTGAGAGATCTATGGTCAGCAAGTCTGGTAAACCAGTATAAAGACATGGAGTGACAGCCTAACTTAGGAATGTCTTTGTGCATAGGATTTGGTTAAGACATATTGCTAGTTATTTGCATTCATTCTATAAAGGTCTCTAGGAACACCCTCCTCAGTTTGGCAAGGCTCAAAGTATAGAAGAGTTCCCACTTTTGTCAATTGGTCTTTCCTTGTCCTTAGTTTAATCATAGGTTTGTCTCTTTGTCTAGATTGGCTTGATCCTTGGGTCTAGATATTGTGGTTCATCCATTGGACTTGAGGGTTGGAAGAAAAATCACCAACAGATCCTATAAATGTTTTTATAGTTACACTTACTAATAACTCTAACCAAGTGGTTATAGCAATTTTTAAAGAAGGTTTTGCAACTAGATCTTAAGCATCTTTTGCATGAAATTGACCCCGAGGTTTATAATTATTTTTACTCTACTACTGTATTTGAGGAAATTTAATTAATAACTACCATTCAAAATTTCATACAGAATTAAGAAATTATCATTATTCGCAACTTTTCTAAGACCAAGAATTGCATGGGGCAACTTGAGCCATAAAAATAGAAGCAGCAGCCCCTTCCGAGGGACACCAACCTAATCCCATGGTTCTCTCGAGTGGGTGTACCGTGTTCCCATATATGATCATGAGACCAAAGAGGAAAAAGAGGACTCCTAAAATATTTGAGCATATGCTGGACAGAAAATATAGGAACTCACCCACAATGAGACCATGAGGTCAAAATTACTAGTACGCATGAAACACCGTCCATGCCAAAACTAAGCCAAGCAACAAACTGACACTAACCTAAAAAAATACCGTGCATATCGATACAGTCCAACATTCAATGTTAAAGTCAGCTTTATTGCAGTGCAGAATTTTGAACTTGGAATCGCTTGTATGAGGTGGATCTCACACTAACCTAAAAGACTACCAAGCCCTCATGAGAATGAACCTTCTACCTTTTTCTTTTTCATTGTTTTTTTGGTTTTTTTCCTTGACCATTACACAATAACCATTTTAAAAAATTTAATAATGCAAAGATTTGAAAGAATTTCTTATTATGCAACCCGAGCTTGAAAAGCTTGAAAATTTCTGTAAGCGAATATTTCTTTCTATAATAATACTTCATTTTCTTTTTTTCCTTTCCTGCTTAATGCATCTGGGATCCAAACAACCTACCAAAAATTTCTTCTTAACCATTACACCAAAACCCTTTCCCGGAGTCTAACATTTCAAATACATTTAAAACGTTATCTAATTTCTCCTCGTGCGACCCGGACTTGAAATTTAATGGAATTTATCAAAGAAAACGTGTTGTTTCTATAATAACACTGAATTTCCGGTTTTCCGTTCCTGATTCATGCTTCTGAAATCCTAAATCTTACAATATTTTACCCAAAAAAACAATCTCAAAAAAACACAAACAAAAAGAAAAAAATAAATCATATAGAAGAAAATGATAAGTCTCGCAAATCTAACCGCTTCGATGATCGGGACCGTAACTGAAATCGTCACGGTCATAATCTTCACTATCATCTTCCTCGGCCCTTATTATTCTGTCAGGCTTTTCACTTAGCGAGAGCACACTGCGATCTTCTGAGTTTTGAGCGTGCTGCAACAAAACCCTAACTTCATTTTTAACCTCTGGTTTTGAAAAAATTGTTGCAGGTATGGCAAAGCTCTTGTTTCTGCTCACAAAATATTGCATTCTACATATTGAAGATTGTGAACTGCATTTTGCTGATATTCTCTGCACCGGACGGTAATTGGAGAGAAAATTGTTTGATAATATTGTAGAGGAATTGAAACCAAGATGCATAGCGAGCTCCATGAACGAGTAGCATCTAAGTTGCTATAGCTCAGCCGCTGTTATGATTATCATTATCCGTTGAAATGGTACGTAGCCAAAAAAAATTCTTCCTTATTATGGATTTTTGTGTGTTTTCAATTTTAATCTGTTTTTAATCATCTCATAATTTAAAATTCTTCCTCATGAGTATATTTTTTGTATAATGTTTTTATATACTCTTTCCATTTTTAAATTAACAATTGTGATGTAGTGACAATGTTATATTAATTTAAATATAGAGTGGGTATAGAGTGGGCAATAGTTTGAATGAAATAGATTATTGAAAAATTATTATTTTTTGGGATAATGTTGGCTTCAAGTTTGTTTTGTAACACAAGTACAATCAAATATTTTCATTAGAATCAATATTTGTTAAATATTGATAAATTAATGATTAATTAGTAAATAATTGTAGAGTGATATTGGAACAAAAAACTATGAATTAATATTGGAAATGGTATTTGAATAAAAATATTAGATGAATAAAATATAAAAATGTTGTAGCCATTTTCCAAAAAAAAAAAAGTTTAAGATTTAATCTATATTTTTATTTTAATTATGTAAATTCGAATCTTTATAAAGTATAGAAGATTATCTTTCTATACTAATTTAGAATGTGATTTAATTTAAGTTCCATTTTATTATTTTAATAGTGTGAATATAGATCCCTATAAAATAGTTAATGAAAAGAAGGAAAATAGGTTGGGGGGGTTGAGTCCAAAAATGTGGATTGATAGCAAAAGAGATATGATGGACCTATTCTTCCTCAATTCATTAGGAAATGAGATCCAAACAATGAAATGACTATCAATCAAAAGGTGAGTCAAGTCAAAGTGTGAATCTACAAATTTATTTTTTATGCAAGAACGGGGGACCCTATTAAACTGCACTTTGGAGAGAAAGATTAAAAATAGCAAAACAACTCCAAATTGCAATCTACAAAGTGCATATAAAAGATTTAGCTCAATTCTGATGGAACTAGAAATCAAATTGTAGATTTGAGAATGGGAAAGTGATGTGTACCAGTCACCAAAAGTATTTTTTCAAAGCTAACTAAGGAGTCATTCGCCCTATGGTGAATGGGTCCTGGTTAGGGCTCTGTAAAAATGATTTATGGGTTTTGTTCTCTTGTGTCTACACTCTCGAATTCCCGAATTTCATAATCAGACAGTTAGAAATAAATTTTGTAGGTCATTTTCTGTGAAATTGCAAGAATGATGACAACAAATACAACTTTGACAATTTTGCAATTTTGCTCTTCAAGAGATCTTCCACGTAAAATTTGCAAACACGCATCAAGAGGGGAAAATGTTATTTTGTTGGTGAATGGGGGTTTGTCTTGGTCAAACCTCATTTTGGTAGTTAAACCTTGTAATAAAATGAAATAGCATGAAGGAATGATGAATGAACAAATGCAATGTCATAACTCACCAAACCCGTGTTTGAACCTTGGAATGTGGATCTACAACTTGCATGAAATGGCTTCAATGGATGTGGATCTTGATCTTGAAACTTGATTTGAAATGATGCCTAAATGAATGCTTGAATGGATTTTGAACACTACATCAACATATTAGCTCAAATAACATGCATGATGCAAGGAGACTTTGACATGATAATAGGATCTTGATTGCTGCAATAATTCTTCAATAATCTTTCCTTGCCTTGAAAATTCTCTTGAACTTGCTCTAGCTTGATCTCATGAAGTCACATAAAAATTCTAGGATTAAACATAGTGAAATAACCTTATATTTATACATATGTTAACATTAATTCCCAAAATTCAAATAACACAAGCCGACATGTGAATATACATTTGAAATCATTGAAATACCACCAAAAAATATATTTGAAATTGAGATCCAAGGTCACTCACCTAGGACACACATTCTCCAATGTTAAGTGTTATGTTATGGCTTTAATGAATGTCGGATTTACTCTTCAAAAATTATAATTATTGGGCTTGGATTTGAATTAAAGGGACCAATTAAGGCAAATTAACCTCGATTAGTTAATAATGCCCTTGATGAGTGTGAAAGTGTAATGGTACACCTTACAACACCATAAATAAGGCACAATTAGGTCCATTTTATTTAATAAGACCCTAAACTTAATGTGAATAAGTAAAATAGATATTACAACACTAAGTTAAGGCATAATTTAGTCCTTTTATTTAATATTAATTCCCAAAATAAGTGTGAAAAAGGGATACTTTTTCCTACACTACAATTAATTATTTTCATTAACTATATTTTGAGAAATAAAAAAATTATATAAGTAAATATACTAGCAATCGCACATTGGCATGCAATGGGTACCAAAACTATGGAAGGTCAATTAGAAAAAAAAATGGTCTATTTTTTACATACGTTTACACAAAATGTGAGGTCAATTGGTAGACCATTTATCAAATTATGTTGTTTGTGCAACAAAGGTTTCAATGGAGAAGTGATAGCTTCAAATCAAGTATGTGTCCACTTACAGGGATCTGGACATGATTGAAACAAAATATTTGATTTAGGAAGATAATCGAGCTTCATTACCAAGAGAGTAATGTTATGTTTGTAATAGGGAGAGAAAGGGAGATATTGGGATAGAAATAGGGAGAGATGGAAATGGGAACAATGCATGAGAAAGAGGGCGTAAGAAGATAGAGATAGAGAAGAATATAGAGATAGAGATGGATATGGATATGGATATGGATATGGATATGGATATGGATATGGACATGGATATGGAGGAGAAGGGCATGGAGAGGGAGAGATAAAGAGAGAGGGGAGAGAGAGAGAGAGAGATGGAAGATATGCATATAGAGAGAGGGAGAGAGAGGGATAGAGAGAAATATAAAGATAGAGATAAGAAGTGACATATAGAGAGAATTAGAGAGAGGGGGAGATGGATAGATAACAAGATAGGTATAAAGGCAAACATAGAAGAAGAAATATTAAGAGATAGAGATAAAGAGGTAAAGAGATATAGATATAGAGGTCTAGGAAGAGGGAAAGGGGGAGAGAGATGGAGAGAGAGTAAGAAGGAGACAAATAAACAATAGGGCGGAGAGATGGAGAGAGAGGAAGGAGATAAATAAACAACAGGGCAGAGAGAGGTAGAGAGAGATAGGAAGGAAGAGATAGATAGATATAGAGGGAGAGGGAGAGGGAGAGAGAGATATAGTGACAAGTAGATGGTGAGATAGAGTGATAGAGAGAGATATGAGATATGGAGAGAGAGAGAGGTAGAGAATAATGATAGTGAGAGGGAGAGAGAAATAGGGGGACATAAAGAGAGGGAGAGAAAGATATATGGGAAGAGAAAGAGAGAGATAGAGATATATGGGAAGAGAAATGGGAGAGAGGTATAGATAAAGAGATAGATAGGAGATAGGGAGGGATTGAGGCAGGGAGAGACAGGGAGATAAATAGAGAGAGGAGAGAGAAGTAGAGAGATATAGAAATTCAATGATAGGGAGAGGAGAAGAGATAGGGATAGAAAGAGGGAGAGATGGGAAGATAGAGATAAAGGGAGCAAGATTAAGAGATAAAAGAGATGATAAAGTTAAGTGATAGAGAGAGGGAGAGAGATAGAGATAGGGAGAGGGAAATAGGGAGTGTGTGTGTGAGAGAGAGGGAGATACAGAGATAGAAAGAGGGAGGGATAAAGAGATGCATATATGGAGAAAGATAGAAGAGAGAGATGTGGGAAGAGGCAAGGAGATAGAGACAAGGGAGAGAAATAGAGATGGAGATGGAGATGGAGATGGAGATAGAGATGGAGATGGAGATAAGGATTGAGATATATAGAGGGAGAGAAGGGGAGATGGAAGGAGAAAAGATGGAGAGGAAGAAATAGAGAGAGAGAGAGAGAGAGTCTTATAGAGAGAGAGGTAGAGGGGGATAAAGAGGGAGAGAGAGAAGGGGGAGAGAGGAGACAAATAGGTATATCAAAAGAGAGCAAGTGAGAGAGATAGGGAGAGTGAAAGAGATAGAGGGGAGAAGAAAGAAAGATAGAAGGGAAGACAAATATAGAGATAAATAGGGGAGAGAAAGGAAGAGAGATTGAGAGATAATGAGAAACATAAAGATAGAGAGGGAGACAAAGACATAAAGATCTCTCTCTCCTCTTGTTCCCATTTCTCTCTCTATATATATATATATATCCCTATCTCTACCTCTATATATATATCTTCCTTTCTTTCTATTTTCTCTCTCTTTGCCTCTATATCTTATCTCCCTCTAGAAGGGAACACAATCTACTAAGAGGGGGGTGAATCAATAGATCTAATCAATTTAAAACTCTTAACTTCAATATAAATATATGAACATGAAACTTGAATCTTCACTACTACTAATCAATCACTTATCATGAACACACACATCCACACAAGAGAACACCGGATATACGTGGAAACCCAAGATGGGAAAAACCATGGTGAGAATAGTTGTGTGTATCTATTATCCAAATCTAGCCTCACAATGAAAAATGAAATTTATAATGTGAATTAGGCACCAACCTACCAAAGACACCAATCCCCAATTATACTTGTAGGCACCAACCTACTAGAGACACCAATCCCCAATACAATGAACTAATCACTAGCTCTACAAGTAGAACACCAATCCTATAAAAATACAATGATAAATCTTGCAAACCTTCAATGTTTATTACACAACTTACAAACAATTTGAACTTGATTTAGACACTCTACTACACTTCTTAAGATCTTCCAAGATAATGGTGCACAATGATTGAGATGATTCATGTTAAACGACACTCACACACACAATCATCTCCTTGTATATTCAATCACCACCTTTTCTTCAATTATACTTCATATTGTGCATCCACACAACATATGATTATATACAAGTCATTACATAAAAAATTACTCCATATAGGTCCGCAAACAACTAGGATGACATAAGGTGGACCTAATTTCAAATTTCATGAAATGTATAATAGGTCAGTCCAAAATCAAATTTATTGTTGCTAAAAGAACATGATGTTGTGTGCTTCCACAAGAACCTTAACCGTGTATTATCTCAAAACCGTGCGCTAATTTTGAATGTTGCACATTACCAGTCGTTATCGTACAATTCATGAACACCAACTAGTTGACAAAAAATCACAAAGAGCCTTATGTCATCTCAAACTTCTTGCATATTGAACATATCCTCTGAAAACTCTAAAATATGATAGAATATGTGTAGACATACTCTCCATTCAAACTGCAGAGCCAAACATGCCTTCTAAACATAATTGTATTACCAAATAAATCTCTTTGCCTTGAAACACTAAGCTAAAACATTTTGGTACAGCCTTTCAGACCGCCTCTATCATAGTGAATAGATGCATGCATGATATTACAAGTATGATTACACTTATCTCCTGATACATCTAGCAACATATATTTCTTGAACTCAAAATGATCTAATACAATTACCAAAATAGAAATGTATGATATTATGACTCCAATTAATTCTCACTAATCTCCTGAAAAGATAGTGTCACCTGTAACCATATCTCCTTTTATATCAACAATAACCTTTGTTCAACAATCTACACCTTTTTCATTGATGGAAAACAAAAAAATATTAGCCACACATGAGGACAAATCTGATTTTTAGTTCCACTTATCCCTCTTAGAAGATATAGAATTTTGAGTTCCACTTCTCCCCCTTTGACATCAATGGCAAACTTCAACACTCCCCTTTTGTATTTTTGGTCACTCTTCACAATCCAAAATCTAGTTTCTTGGATAGACTCCCCTGAATCCATACCATATTGCTTCTGAAAACAATCTACAAGACCATCAAGCCTTCTTGCGGTAGAGAGACCATGCTTCCCCTCAACCTGTACTTCCTCTTGATTCAAGAGGAGGGAGCAACAAATCCTAGCTTCTTTTGCAGAAAATCAAAAGTCTTCTTAGGAAGCGGTTTTGTGAAAATATCTACCACTTGCTCCTTAGTTTCAATATACTCCAACTTCACCTCCTTTTTTGCAACCTTCTCCCTTATAAAGCGATACTTGATTGTAATATGCTTTGTCCTTGAATGCATTACTGGATCCTTTGAGATGTTTATGGCACTAGTGTTATCATATAAAATAGAAATAGGTTCATCAAATTCAATCTTCATCTCCTTCAAGTTATGTTTCATCCATAGTACTTGTCTACAACATGAAGCTACCACAATATATTTTTCTTTTGCTATGGACAAGGAAACTAAATCTTATTTCTTGCTCAAACATGACACAAGACTATCACCAAGAAAGAAAGAAAGGTCCATCACTTGTACTCTTCTGGTCATTTATGATTCCTGCCCAATCTCCATCTTTGTATGTAGTTGGAGTGAAATTTTCACTCTTAAGGTACAAAAAATTGAAATTCATTGTAGCCTTCAAATATCTAAATATTCTATTTATTACTTTAACATGAGTTTCCTTCGATGCTACCTAAAATCTAGCTACCATGCCTACATTATGTCTAGTCTAGATGCAGTCACATACAATAAACTTCCAATCATGGATCTATATAGGGTTTGGTTTATTGGAGTAGATTCATCATCTTTACTCAACTTACATCTAGTAACCAGAGGTGTACATATCGGTTTACATTCTTCCATCTTGAATTCACTCAAAATCTCTTTTACATATTTGTTTTGAGAGGTAATTGTGCCTTTATCTGATTGAGCAATTTGTAGACCAAGGAAGAGAGACAATTCTCCAAGCATTGACATTTTAAATTCACCTTGCATTGCATTCTGGAACTCCTTGCATATGTCATCACTACTTCCACCAAGATAATATCATCAACATAGACAACAATAATCAATAACCTGTCACCTTTTATTTTTATGTACAGGTTATTTGCACTACCTCTTCAAAACCCGTACTATTGAAAATACTTGTCTAGCCTAGAGTACCAAGCTCTAGGAGCCTTATTAATTCCATATAGAGCCTTTTTCAATCTACATAGAAAATCTAGATTGTCTGAGCATTGAAAGCCTTTTGGTTTCTCAATGTAAACTTCCTCTTCTAACTGACCATTCAAGAATGCAAACTTCACATCCATCTAACACACCTTGAAGTTCTTGAATGCTGAAAGAGCTAAAAACATTCTAATTGCCTCTAATCTTCCTATAGCAAAAAATATCTCTTCAAAGTCAAGTCCTTCAACCTAACAATATCCCTTACACACAAGTCTAGTCCTATTCTAGATCACTTCTCCATTTTCATTCAATTTATTTCTAAAAACCCACTTAGTACCTATAATATTATTGCCTTTAGGTCTCAAGACCAGTTCTCGAGTTTTATTTTTCTCAATCTAGGCCATCTATTCCTACATGGCTTCTATCCAACTCTTTTGTTTGTTTGCTTTTGTATAGGATTTTGGTTCAATTTTTGGCAATAATGCAAAATGTACCTATTCATTTGTTCTTCAATTTTTTCTCTAAGTATGAACCCCACTATTTTTGTCTCCTATAATATGATCTTCACAATGATTCTTATGTGCATACCTTACTAAAGTCTTGGTAGCAGTGTTCTTAGAATCATCTTTTGAGTCTTCATCATTGTTGTGGATTGGATCTTCATCATCTTCCACTTTTGGAGCATTGGTAGGTTGAATTGTCTCATCAATCCTCACATTTGCACTTTCCACAATCCTCTATAGACTCTTATTATAACACCTATATGCTTTTCTTATCATGGAGTACCCAAGGAAAATAACTTCATCATATTTGGAGTCAAACTTGTACCTAAATTATCCTTATCCCTTTTGATGTAGCATTTGCTTCTAAAAATCTTGAGATGTCTGATTGAAGTCGATCTTCCTCTCCATAGCTCATAAGGTGTTTTTTCAGGCTTGGGTCTAATTTAAGCTCTATTTTGAATATATAGTGTAGTCTGAACTGCTTCTCTCTAATACATATCTAGTAGATTTTCCTAACTCAACATTGTTCTTGCCATCTCCTGTACTGTCTAATTTTCCCTTTTTGCAACTCTATTTTGTTGTGAAGTCCTAGGAGCAAAGAATTGCCTTTGGATCCCATGTTCTTCATATAATACATCATACTGGTCATAATTGAATTCTCCACCTCTATTAGACCTCAAAACCTTGATTGTTCTTCTGGTTTCATTTTCAACTAATGCCTTGAATGCTTTGAACTTATCAAATGCTTCTGATTTTTCTTTTTGAAAGGTAATCCATGTCATCATAGTGTAATCATAAATTAACATCATAAAGTACCTATCACATTGTAGACTCTTTGTCCTCATTGGTCTACATAGATCTATATGGATCAAATCTAATGGCTTTGATGTGAAATATTCCTTAGTGGGGAATCTAGACTTGGTTTGTTTTCCCTCGTGGCATGGTTTGTAGCTTGTAGACTAAGGTTTCTTGATTTTGGCATATCCTAGACCATTCCCTTTGAGCTAATCTTCACAATGTCATCAAAATTGATGTGTCACAATATTTTGTGCCAGAGCTAGCTTTCCTCTTTCTGTATTGTAAGGCAACTTTGTCCATTCAGCGCATTGAGATGATATATATCACTGTATATCCTGCTTCCTTCCATAATCAGTTCTCTGGTATCAAATTGTGGATATCACAGCCTTTAGCACTAAATTAAAGTTGGTAACCCTTGTCACACATCTGACTAACACTCAAAAGATTATGCTTTAGTCCCTCAATATACATAACATCATGGGTTAATATTCTACCACCATCGAGACTTAGAGTACCCTTACCCATAATCTTGGTAATAGAGTTATTTCTAAGAGTCATAGAACCTCCATCAAATTTCTTGAAATTCGTGAACTTACTTTTCTCTCCAGTCATGTGACTTAAACATCTGATCCATAGATTTTTCTCCTTTTGCACATGTAGAGAAGCCTAAGTTATCATTGATTTTTTTGACCTTTTCTCTTCCAGTATCTTCTTCCAAACTTTATCTAATTCATGGCTCTAAATTTTTGACCTTTTTTTTCTTGTTTTCAGTAGTAGAGGATTCACAAAATTGCTTCTACAGCTCCTAACAATGTGTCTGACGTTGTTGCATTTGTAGCAAATGATATTAAAATTGTATAGAGGTGAAAATGCATTACAACTAACAAAGTTAGTTCTTCTCAATGAAACCTTTCTACAATCCACAACCTTATGACCAAAATTGTTGCAACTAAAATAATAACTAAAAAATGAATAATTGAACCTAGTATTGTATCCCTATCTTTTGGATCTTATGTTCTTCTTCTATACTTGAATGAAACCATCATTTTGTGCCTTGCTTTTACCACTTGCAATAACCTTTTCATATTTTGAACTTCTAAAACTAGTCTCTTCTAGACTCCCTTTAGCAAGCCTTATCGGTTGTTCTATCACTTTGTCCTTCTGAATATTAAAGCCAATACTGGTTTTGTCATACGAAGATCTTTGACATCCCAAAATCTGATCTAGAGTCTCAATACTTTCCCAAACTTTAATTGCAATTGAAGATTTAATTTGTCAAAAAAAATTCTCAATGACACAATTTTTGCTTCAAGCTTCTCATAGTCCTTGTCTTTTGATAGTATCATTTCAGTCAAAACTTCTTCAATCCTCTTTTCTTCTTCTATTTGAGTCTTCAAATCAATGATTATATTTTTGCACTCTCAAGATTTTGGGATAAGCTATCTTTAGCCTCCACTTCTTCGACAATCCTTTTCTTCGATCTCTTGATTTCCTTTCCAGCACAGAGTAACTCTTCTACAAGATCCACTTCTTCATCATTTCTAAAATATATTTCTATAGGATCTTCAATAGTTTCCATGGCCATGAATACGTCTTTCTCTTTTTCATCTCTAGAGATGTCCTTATCATCTTCATCAGTGGAGTATCCTTCCTCATTAGTGAAGAAACACTTTTGTTTCCTCTAACTTTTACTCACTTTCTGAAATGATTTATTTCCATTCTTTTTCTCAACATTGTTAGAATCCTTATACATACACTTAGCCATAAAATGTCCTACTTCACCACAACTAACACATTTGAAAGGTAACTTACCTTTATACTTTTTGGAACCTCTCTGCAACTTTCTGACAAGGTTTGCCTCCTCTAGATTTGATCCAACATCAAAGTCTAAATCAACTTGCTTCTTGGATGCTCTGAATGCAACCTCTTTCCTTATTGAGTTTTTACTATCAAACCTCATCTCAAAGGCATTCAAAATTCCATGTAATTCAACCATTTTTAAAGCATTCAGATCTTTTTCTTCTTCAACAATAAAAACTTTAGAATCAAACATTCTAGGAAGAGATTTGTGTACCTTTTTCACAACCATGCTTTCCTTAAATTCATCACGAAGACCTCTAATAGAGTTGACAACTTCATCAACCTAGAGTAGGAATGCCACAATGCTTTCTTCCTCCTTTATTTTCAAACTCTCAAATTGAGCTCTATGAGTTTGGAGCTTCAATTCTTTCACCTTTTCATCTCCTTCATAGATGGTGTGAAATTTTCCCCATACTTCCTTCGTAGTCATGTATTGCATAACTTTCACAAACTCAAAATTAGACAAACCACATAAAATAACATTCCTAGCCTTGGCATTATTTTCACAAGCCTTCTTTTCGACCTGATCTCTTGGAGGATTTTTAGGGATCTCATATCCCTTTATAACTGACATCCAAATTCAAGACCCAAGGCCATCAGGTATGCTTTGATCCAAACTTTCCAAAAAGCATAATTTGAACCATCAAAGAGAGGTATCTTATTTGCAAGCAATCCTTCTTGTGCCACAAAGTGTGCCATCTTGAATCTACCTCAAGTTGATTAAGCTTCTTCAAAGTAACCTTACTCTGATGCCAATTGAAGGGAACACAATCTAATGAAGGGGGGTGAATCAGTAGATCTAATCAATTTAAAAATCTTAACTTTAACATAAATATTTGAACATAAAACTTGAATCTTCACTACTACTAATAAAGCACTTATCATGAACACACACATCCACACACAAGAACACCACATATATGTGGAAAGCCAAGATGGGAAAAACCATAGTGAGCATAGCTTCTTTGATCTACTTTCCAAATCTAGTCTCACAAAGAAAATGAATTTTACAATATGAAGTGGGCACTAACCTACTAGAGACACCAATCCCCAATTGTACTTGTAGGCACCAACCTAACAAAGACACTAATCCCTACTACAATGAACTAAGCACCAACTCTACAAGTAGAACACCAGTCCTATAGAAATACAATGATAAAGCTTATGGACCTTCAGTGTTGATTACACAACTTACAAATAGTCTGAAATTGATTCATACACTTTGCTATACTTCTTAAGATATTCTGATAATAGTGCACAATGATTGAGATGCTTCACATTGAACAACACTTGCTCACACAATCATCTCCTTGTATATTTGTTGGGATTAAGGTGTCTCAACCTTAGTGAGTCCCATAATTAATTTATTAATTATTTGCCCCTAAGTTTCTAATTTAATTTATTAAATGCAATAATATTTGTTTCCAATTTGCCAAGTTACTTTGTGGGACCCATCAGGGAGTTGGCATCCTATATGCAAGGTATGAGAAGGGAAAATTGTGACACATATCACATGGGTGTGGTGAAAGTATCAAAATTTGGTGGTCATTGATGTCAACAAGTCTGTATTGTCATTGATGTTTGTAGTTGAGTGAGATAGTTGCAAGAGTGTGAGTAGTTGATGCTTTGATTAGTTGCATTATGTTGTCATTAGTAAAGCTACTGTGTCAACCTCTAGTTTTTCTTTAATAAGATTCTATCTATGGATGAGGAAGTATTGAAGATGTTTAGGATATGTCTCTGGTGATTAGTTTCCAAGTGATTTTAAGAAAAGTTGATAAAAAGAGGAAACAATGTGTTGCAATGGTATTTTGAGTGACAAAGTTGTGTTTTGGTTTTTCTCTACATTTATTCTAGGTTGAAGATCTACCTATGTGATTTAGATATGTTGGTGAGACTAGTTTAGAGGTGTTATATTCAAGATTTGGTGTGTTGAATCATCATAAAGAAGTTGTGTTCACCAGTGTGTGGACTGTGCATTGTAGAGTTGTCTGGGAGAAATGTTTTTGCTCTGTGTTTCTCCACAATTATGTTTCAGGTCTTGCGAATATGAAGGAGTGTTTATAGTGTTGGTATCTTTGTTCCGCCAAGATGGTTTGAGGTTTGGTGCTTCGAAAGATGGTTTCTCAAGTAACAATATATGACAAAATTGTCTAAGTGTACTAGGTGTGTACATTCTTCAGGTGGTAGTTGTTGTGAAGGAGTTTGTTGGATTTTAGGGTGCTTAAGGAATATTCTAGATCATGTTCAAGTGTGGTGTGTAGCTCACAATTCATCCTTGGGTTTGAGGAAGCGTGTACTGAAAATTTTAATGGTGTTTGCATGGGTATCGACCGACCTAGTGTTTACACTACATGCGATGGATAATTATTGTTTGTAGAAGCATGTTGTAGCACAATGTTGTTGATTTGGGTCCCAATTAAGTTTTGATGTGGTCTTCTTTCACTTATATCTACCATGGAAGTGTTTTGGTGCTGACCTAATTTGAATTTGCACGTTTGAGGTGCATAGCCAACCTTGGAGAAGGTTTCAAGGTTAAATACGGTATAAGTATGAGTTGAGTTGTTGAAGGATGTTAAGATAGATGTGAGAGATGTGAATGATATGAAGTTTTGAGTTGTAGAGTGTGAAATTGAATAATGCAAAGCAAGTTTTCATGTGTTAGTTTATTGGATGCAGTGAGTAGAAGGTGGCTACAATTCTTCAATCATGCTGCGCCAGGTATTGATGTCATTGTGGTGGATTCTATGTTCCATTGATATGTTTTTCTCTATGTAACATTCCTTGGCTATCTTCTTTTTTATTCTAGTAGCGATCCTTTATTCTTTGGGTAGTGAGCCCTATTGTATTTGGTGTTGATATTACTTATGTTGTGAGTTAATCCTCATCGTGGTTTTTCCCTTCTTCATTTTTCCATGTAAAACTGGTGTTCTCTTGTGTATGGTGTTAAGTTGTTTCAGTTTCAATTATTTACTTTTCATGCTAATTCATCATAACAGATTTAAGGTTTTAATAAATGAAAGTGGATTTGAATGTTAATGAGGGTTTTGAAGTTTTAAGGTAAAATTGATTCACCCCCCTCTTATTTGTCTTGTGCATTCAAAAAAATGTTCCATTAGGAAAAGGCAATTGTTTAGACATAAAAAAATGGGTACCATGGTGACATTTGGCAGTTTGTTTTAGAAACATGTATTGGTGGGGTCCACTTGTGTGAGTGTTTATCTCTTTGAAAGAGCAGAAGCAAGGGAATGTGACACTTGTCACTTGGGAACCCATTTGAGCTTTGGGAATTGTAAAATCCTCTAAGATGAGCAACCTTATGCCATGTGGCATGTTGTTGAATTGTTGACTGAAGTTTGAAGAGGAAACTTGCTTAATAGAGATTGGGTTGTCACTTGGAGTGACTAGGAGTTGTGGCTAACTTATATTTTGGAAGCAAAGCTAATTTTCTCTATGGGACGCCTAGCATGTGAGGTTGTTTGATTTTTGGAGCTAAAAACCTTACATGTGCTTGCATATTGTTGCATTTTGGTGCATGTATCTACATGTTTGACAGGTTGATAATTGGGTCAATTGGGACTTGCGCATGTTGTCAATTTTAGTTTGCACGCATGTAGAGACTAGTAGATTGGCACATGACAAAAATCAATGCCTATGTATGGGAATTATTTATTGATGCCTTAGTGCATTTATTTGGAGAGCTTGATTGTAATTTTTCGAGATATCATTTTGCTGTCGAATTCACTTTAGAATTTATATCATAGTGAATCAACACCTACAATAGCATAGACTCTGAGCATTGTATTGTAATTATTTTTTACTAGAAATACAATTGATTTGTACATTAGTGTGTGGGTTTTTCTTTGAAAAGGTTTTCCCACCTAAATTTTGTGTTGCGCGGTTAATGTGTCTAAATCTAAAATAACTAATTGCATGATTATTCTTAAGTTAATTGTAAAATTTTAAAGATTTGAAATAAAGTTTTGCAACCCCTCTCTTGATTGATTTGCATTAGGGAAGCATTTTTGCACTTGGCTTTCCTTTCAGTCAATATCAGAGCCCGATCACCTATGTTTCCTTGGTGGGTTAGAAGGGTTTTTTGTGCTTATCTAGATTTAATAAGAGTTCTTGCAAATAGAACTTTGTAATCTTGTTGCAGCTTTAAGATGGAAAACACATCTAGAAGAATAAAAATGGAGAAATTCAATAGCAACAATTTTGAGTTATGAAAACTCAAAATGGAGGATATGCTTGTAGATAGATTATTTTGGGCTGCAATATCCAGTAGAAAACCAACAACAAGCTCATAAGTTGATTGGGATCTAAAGGATAAAAAATCCAAGGGTATGATAAGACTCTATTTGGCTGATTTTGTGCTCTTGAATGTCCACGAGGAGAAGACTACAACTAGTCTTTGGAAGAATCTTGGTGATATTTATCAAGGAAATCCTTGGTAAATAAGTTATTCCTTAGAAAGAAACGGTATTCTATGAGGATGGATGAAGGAGGCTCAGTTGTTGATCACTTGAATAAATTTAATATGCTAGTGGCTCAACTAGGTTTTTCTAGTGTGAAGATTGAAGATGAGGACTGTTGCATGCTTTTGTTACGTTCTTTATTGAACTCATGGGACTACTTGGTTATGGCTATTGGAAGCACAACAACCATTTTCAAGATAGAATATGTGGTTGATTCACTATTATCTGAAGAGATGCAGAGGAAGTCTTTTGAGATGGCCAAGGAGACCCTGTCTATTCATGGTAGATCAAAGGAGAAAGACAAGAAAAAGGGAAAAAAGTCTAAGTCCAAGTTTCCTAGGAGATCTAAGTCTCTTGGTAAAACTTCCAAGGCTAAATGTTGGAACTATGGGAAATCTGGACATTTTTGGAAAGAATACAAAGAGGAGAAAAAAAGAAATGTGATAAATCTAATTCGGAATCCTTGTATTAAGATGCAAATGTATTTGTTGCAGCCTTGGCAAAGCATGCATCAAAATATATGTGGTTGATTGAATCAAGTGCCTCTTTGTACATGACCTCTCATAGAGGTTGGTTCTCAAAGTATGAAGAGTATAACAGTGGGAAGGTGTATTTGGGTGATGACTCTCAATTGAAGATTGTTGGCCATGGAAGAGTCAAGATTTGATTCCCTAATGGTAGAGTGAGGGGGATTGATGGTGTTTTGCACATCCTTGGTTTGACACAAAACCTACTCTCATTGAGTAAGTTGGGTGATGTGGGAGTACAAGTTGTTTTCTCGAGTAGCAGATGCAAGATGACCAAAGGTTCTATGGTGCTTGCTACAGGTGTTTGGATTTTCACTTTGTATAAGCTAGATGCATGCACAATTCAATGCAATAGTGCTTCTATGAAGTCCAAGAAAAGGGCTTTGGATTCTTCATCCTCACAATCAAATCAAGTAGAGAAGAAGATTGTGGTGTCTACATCTAATGGTCATGCTTTTTGGGTACCTAAGGGTGCCAATGCTTTAAAGATGAAGCTCCCAATAGAGGAAACAATGTTGTGGCACCAAAATCTTGGCCATATTTGTGAGAAGGGTCTTAAAGCCTTGAAAAATAAGAGTCTTATTGAAGGCATTGATGATTGTAATCTCGAGTTTGATTTCTACAAATATTGTACATATGGAAAACAACATCGTGTTTCTTTTTATTCTAGTTCTCAGAAATATTTTGGGTTTTTGGATTATGTGCATTCTGATGTATTTGGTCTAGTTAATGTTCCTTCATTGTCTAGATCTATGTACTTTGTCTCATTCATAGATGACTATTCTAGAAGATTTTTTTTGTATTTCCTCATAAGTAAATATGGAGTTTTTACTTAGTTTAAGGAGTTCAAATCCTTGGTTGAAAATCAAACTGGTAAAAAGATCAAGTGCTTAAGGATGGATAATGGTGGTGAGTTTTGTTTTGTAGAATTCAATAGGTTCTATAAGGACCATGGGATTGAGATACACAAGAAAAATCCATACACCCCTCAACAAAATGGAGTTGCAAAGAGGATGAACAAAACACTGATGAAGAGGGCTAGGAGTATGTTGAGTGGTGCTGTCCTTGAATAGAAGTTCTAGACCGAAGTTGTAAACACTGCATGTTATTTGATCAATCGATATCCTACTTTGTCACTTGTTGAAAAGACACACATTAAGGCATGGTCTGGAAAGAATCCTTCAATGAAACATCTCTTAGTCTTTGGTTGTGAGGCATATGCCCATGTGTGTGATATGAAGAGATCTAAGTTGGAGAACAATGTAATGAAGTGTATCTTCATCGACTATGGTGAAGGGTACAAGCTTTAGGATCTAGTTGCAGAGAAGGTGCTCTACCATAGAACTGTGATCTTTCATGATTTGAAAAATTCCAGTTGATCTACAACAAGAGAAGGAAGAGAAGAAGGAGTTAGTTCAAATTCCACCCACTCTTGAGAGAGATGAACTAAATACTCATGGTGGAATTGATGACTAGATCTCTAGCAACTTTTAAAGCTTTGAAGAAGAGCAAGAGCCAAAACCTTAGCAATTGAGGAGGTCTACATGAGAAAGGAAACAACCAAATAGATTTGGGTATTCTATGCTAGATTCCAGTTGCATATTTGCTTTGATTGTTAACACTAATGAGCCTAAGACTATTAGAGAGGCTATATGTATGCATGATGCTGATTCTTGGATGGAAGCCATGAATGAAGTGATGGAAACATTGAAAAGAATGATACAAGGGATTTGGTACCTTTTTCTGAAGGATAAAAGCCTTTGGTTTACAAATGGGTGTTAAAAAATAAAATGGGTCCCAATGGTAGTGTTGAGAAGCATAAGGCAAGGTTGGTCATGAAGGGATATTCCTAAGTGGAGGGAATTGATTATGGGGAGATTTTCTCTCATGTTGTTAAGCTGACATCCATTCATTTCTTATTATCACTTACAATAAATCATGACTTTGAAGTTGAGAAAATGGATATGAAGAAAACTTTCCTTCATGGTGATTTGGAGGAGGAAATTTATATGTCATAACCAAATTATTTTTTTGTGAAAGGAAAAGAGAACTTGGTGTGTAGGTTGAGAAAATATTTGTATGGTCTAAAGCAATCTCCTAGGATGTGGTACCATAAATTTGACACCTATGTGTTGTCCTTGGGAAATTTTGAGATCCAAATTTGACAATTGTGTCTATTACAAGACTAATAATGGTCGCATTCTCACTATTGTCATGTATGTGGGTGATATGCTATTTATTGGGAATAGAAAAAGTATGATTTCAGATTTGAAGTCTCAGTTGTCAGCATAGTTTGAGATAAAATATCTAAGTGCGAGAGGTATATTATGGGGATTGAGATCATAATAGATAGAGCTAACATAAAATTATGTGAACTCTATATTGGAGAGATTCAACATGACTACTTGCAAACAATTAGTTGTTCTTGTTATGTAGGGGATGAAGATTTTTGTGGAGGATTTTCCAAACTCTCCTAGTGAGATGGAGAACATGACTAAAGATCCTTATGTGAGTGTTATTGGTAGCTTGATGTATGCTATGGTCTATACAAGGCCAAATATTGCCCAAGCAGTGGGATTCCTTAGCCAGTTTGTGGCTAATCCTGGATGGATGCACTGGGATGCAATAAAGAGAGTGTTCAAGTACTTCCAATTATGCCATGTGTTTTCATGGTTATCCTTTTGGACCTCGATATTCAGTGAGCATTCATGGATATGTGGATTCTGATTGGGTGGGTGATAATAATAGCAGGAGATCGACCAATGGATATGTTTTCATGATGTTTAGTGGTGCTATTAGTTGGATGAATAAGTGATAGGTTGTCGTCACTTTGTCCACTACTAAAGTTGTGTACATGGAAACTAATCATTCTTGTAAAGAAACCATTTGGATTAAGAGACTATGTTCAGATATTGATTTTGATGCAAGATAGATTACTATTTGTTGTGATAGCCAAAGTGCTGTATGTTTAGTGAAAAATCTTACTTTCCATGCCATAACACAGCACATTGATGCACAGTTTCATTTTGTTCGTGATATGGTGGAAGATGAAAAGGTGAACTCAGAAAAAGTGGAAACTTTGATGAATATTGCAGATGCACTAACAAAGCCAATGATCATAGAGAATTTCAAGTGGTGTGTCACTTCAATGGTCCTTGCAGCCTGAGTAGTGATACAAAGACTTCTAAAGGTCTTCGACAAGTGGGAGAATGTTGGGATTAAGGTATCTCAATATTAGCGAATCTCATGATTAATTTATTAATTATTTTCCCCTAAGTTGTTAATTTAATTTATTAAATGAAATAATATTTGTTTCCAAATTGCTAAGTTACTTTGTGGGACCCAACGGGGGGCTGGCATCTTACATGCAAGGTGTGAGAAGGTAAAATTGTGACACATGTCACATGGGCACTCCAATGGGAAAATACAATTGTTTAGACATAAAAAGTGGGTGTCATGGTGATATTTGATATTTTTTTGGAAACATGTATTGTCGGGGTCCACTTGTGTGAGTGTTTATCTCTTCAAAAAAGCAAAGGCAAGGAAATGTGACTCTTGTCACTTGAGCACCCATTTGAGCTTTGACAATTGTAAAAATCATCTAGGATGAGCACCCTTATGCCACATGGCATGTCATTAACTTGTTGACTGAAGCTTGAAGATAAATTTTATTAATAGAGATTGAGTTATCACTTGGAGTGACTAGGAGTTGTGGGTGAGTTATATTTTGGTAGTAAAGATGATTTTCTCTATGGGGCACCTGGCATGTGAGGCTACGTGATTTTTGGAGTTATAAAATTTGCATTTGCTTGTATGTTGTTGCATGTTGGTGCATATACACACATGTTTGATAAGTTTCTAATTGTGTCACTTGGGGCTCATGCATGTTGTTAGTTTCAATTTGCATCCATGTAGAGATTGGGAGATTGACACATGGCACAAATCAACACCCATGTATGAGAAGTATTTATTGATGCCTTAGTGCTTTTTTTTGGAGAGATTGATTGTAATTTTCTAAGATGTCATTATGCTTTCAAATTCACTAGAATTTTTATCACAATGAATCAACACTTGCAAGAGCATATACTCTAAACGTTGTATTGCAATTGCTTTTTACTGGAAATGCAATTGATTTGTACTTTGGTGTGTGGGTTTTTTTGGCATTTTAATTTGCACCTTTGGTATGTGAATTAGAAATGGGTAGCTATGCATAGATAAACTACTCTTTGAATTAGGAGGGGAAGCTCCCTCTCTGCTGATGTTGCTTAAAAGAAAGTAAACTAAACTAATTTGCCAATCTTTTTGTTCAACTAAGAGCACAAGGTTATAAAAATCAAACATCGTAGTTGAGATTTTTTGTTTTAGAAGTTCAACTATGACTAAGCTTACTCTAGTGACGTTTCTAAATACTCAAGTAAACGTAGAGCTTGAGAATTAGAAATGAACAAGAAATGATTCTTCAACACAAATACTTAAACAAACTTTCTCCCAACGCACATCTACTGAAATTTTAATGCAAGTTAAAATAGAGATCATATAAGCATAACACAAAACGAACATCTGAGACATTATATCAGGGAAAAGTAGGTACAAGACTTTATTTTTCAAATCTGAGGAAGAAAAGATTACACTTCTAGGACAACCGGATTGTATCAAAATAGGCATATAGTTTAGCGATCAATCAGAATACATTGACACAAGACACAAGACACAAGAAATGAACAGTAACTTGCAGCTAAAGGAGGCATGTGATCTTGATATTAACACTAAGTGAACATGAAACTGAACAACAACTTGCAAGCAAAATAGGCTCAACAATTTGCTATCACAATAACTATTCTTGAACAACACTGAATAACAATTAGAAGGCACTAGTAGGCTCAACGTTTTGTTATCACGAGCATCAATAAAAATAAATGGGCAAGGCTGCCCTTATTTATACACAAGTGGAGGAGTAGGGAACTCTAAAATCTCCTTGCTTTTACAACTAAGACTTGTCGACATGCAAGCTTTATTTCTCAACCTAAAACATGATAAGCATCTAATAACCTATGAAAGCAGAAAATAGGGAAATGCCAACTATTACATCTTATTTTCTTTCTCTTCTTCAAAAAATGGATAAGAATTGAGACAAGAATAGAAAGAAAGCTTGAAGGAAGCTTCTAGATGACTGCTTCTTTAAATCTCGACCACATACGCCAAAAATTTGATTTGTTTCTTGATTTCAAGTGGAGAGTGCTGCTGAAAATAGAATGTTGATCTGCCTTGAAAAAATAATTTCTCCAAAAAAGCTAGGACCTAGGTTTTGTAGAAAATCATGTTTCAGAGAAACCCAGATGCTCAGAAACTGAAAAAGTTAAAATAATCCTGAAAAAGCAACCAAAAAGTAGTTTTTAGAAGAGGACGATTTTCTCAATGTTCACGAGGATGGAAAAGAAAAGAGACCCATGTGATCAGAAACGAAAAAAGTTGAGTGGTTATTTTGAAAAAGCAACGCCCTAGAAGTTTGGAGCATGAAAAAGCGTTCCTCCTTGCTCACTGATCTTGGAACCATGAAGAACACCAAAAAAGCATGTCGTTTGGGTCTTCAAATCTTCATTGAGGGAAAAGGGAAAATCTTCTTACTCTGGACGCCAACCCGCAAAAATGGATAATGGAAGACAAAAGCTCTCTTAAATAGGTTTTTAGGATAAAAAATGCTTTTATTATCCAACTTTAAAACTCCTTGAAGCTAATCCTTAGCAGGTGCATCGACCTTGGACACTTTCTGATGTTGAAAGATAAATCTTGGAAAAATGACTAAGGCATTGAGCCTTGGGTGCCTTTCTTGCTTAGGGGCGTTTTTCTTCTTCAAACAACCAATTTTCATGAAATTCCAACTTTTGCTTGAGTTTTGACCCCAATTTGATTCTAATTTCCAGGCGCTCATTGATACTTGTGGCCTGGCTAAATGATCCATCGCGGAGCCTAATTGATTCTAAGAAGATTATCCTGGAGGCAATTTCTGATAAAAGCTTCATTTGACCCCTCAAAATCATGGGTGCCCCTGGCTACCTGGGGTGCCTAGGCTTACCAGTGTTAGCCATTTTTATGTTCTTCAAGTTTCAACACTGTTTCCTCACCTTCAGACGATTTCACGATTCCGGGAGCTAGACTGACCCAATTGACTAACTGTCAAATTTGTTGAATAGCTTGATGAATTTTGAGGAGGGTCTTCTAGAGATGATATCTTCTTAAAACTGATTTCAGGGCCTCAAAAGTTTGGGCACCCCTGGTTATCTGGGGTGCCTATGGCTTCCAGACAGTCTTTTTTTTTTGGATTTTCAACTTTTATACTTGCTTTTTGTTCTTCTGATGAATTCTCATTTTTGGATGATCAGGACATCCGACAAACTGATGGTTGGACTTGCTAGATAGCTCAGAGGATTCTAAAGGGGGGCTCTTGGGAGTTGCATCCTCTGAAAGTTGAGTTTAGGGGGTCAAATCTTGGGTGCCCCTGGCTAGCTAGGGTGCCCATCTCCTCCAAAGATAGATTTTATTCTGAGATTTTCAATTTTTCCTTTGACTTCTTCATTTTGCTCAATTTCATCCTTTTGTTCTTTCTTTGATATCTGATGACTGCCAACTCTGATGGACTTGTTGTTGATTCTGTTGGTGAGTTGCTTCAATTCTAAAGATAACATGTTGGAGGCTGCAACTGCAAATTTGATGTTTTAGACTTTTGAATCCTTGGTCGCCTATCTCCTTTTGGGGCGCCTAAAATTCCAGACAGCCATTTTTGGCTCTTTTTCAACCTTCATTCTTGAAAACCTCATGTTATGGCCTTTGTTTGATTTGAGTTTTTCGTCAACTGAATGATCTGATGAATTTGTTGAGATATCCACTGCGAAGCTGGCATAACTCTAGAGAGATCGACTGATATGGAAAACCCTAATCTCTGGATTTGGGCCTCCAAAACCCTAGGCGCCTATCTCCTCTTAGGGCATCCAAAAATATTTTTTGATGGTTTCATGGTTTGCATTATGCTTCCTGGTTGAGACCTCTTCGTTCGATCTTTAATTCTGGATGACTGATTGATCAGACAACTGTACTAATGGATCCACTACAGAGCTAAGAAGATTTTGAACATTAGTCTGGGAGCAAAAAACCTAATTTCATCATTTGATCTCTTGAAAAGTTGGGTGCCTATCTCCCTCTGGGGCGCCCATGGTTGGCAGACAGTTTTTATTTTGCAATTTTCAACTTTGTTCCTCGTTTCACGTGCTTACCATTGCTTTGATTGTTGGAGATGAAAACTTTCTCAGGCATGAGCATCTAGGCGCCTAAATTGAGTAGGGGCGCCTGGTTTTCCAAACAACCAAAATTTTGCAATTTTCATGATTCTTCAACTTCCATTCTCTGTTTCTCGTCCCTCGATCACCTGTAGCAGCCTCTTGATTTGAGTAGTGATTGAGACTTTGAATCTAACACTTGGTAGTTGAATGACCTCCATTAATGACCTTAGAGCTCCTGAAAATGCAAAATAGACCCGCTAGGGCAAAACTGATCTTTTGATGATTCTGACTGGACCAGCCTAATGAGGAAGTATTTTTGACCAATCAAAATCAGTTTAAACCCTAGAAGACAAACTTTTTATTTTTAGAAAATTTTGCCTGTATCCATTTCGAAAGAAACCCAGAAAAACCCAAAAAAAGTTCTATTTTTAGAAACTTTCTAAAAATATAAATTTTCCTAAAATTTAGGGTTGAAAAATTGAGATCTGGGCTTTATAGAATTGGTTGCTTTGAGTAGACCTAGATAATCAAATTTTGAGTTTCTGACCCTCATTCAAGACATGCAAATCCCCAATTTTGACCATTTTTGACAATTTTAACAAGACTTTTAACTCATTTCTTCAAATCCCTAAGTGTAGCAAAAATTTAATTCGAGGTACAACATTTTTTTTCTTGAAAGGGTTTTCCCACATAAAGTTTGTGTTATGTAGTTAATGTGTTTAAATCTAAAATAACTTATTGCAGGTGCATTCGTAAGTTAGCTATAAAAGTTTAAAGATTTGAAACAAAGTTTTATAACCCCTCTCCTAATTGATTTGCATTAGGGAAGCGTTTCTGCACGTGGCTTTCCTTTCATTTGGTTGTCACTTTATAACTTGGTTGTCCTTTGAGATGAAATCAACCCCCTTGACATTATCATGACATTTGGCAGTCCCTCCCTGCCATCAATATCTTATTCCATCCTTTTCATGTCCCCCATGTAAATATAGTAAAAGGATGACCTGGGAGTAGAATGACATTGCAACTGTTGAAGACAACTATTGCTTTGTAGGACTTGGTCAAACTTTGAACCAACTACTTGTACTCCACATTCCATAGTTTTTCCTTTCACCAATGGTGAAATGAAAAACTTGGAAAAAACCACTTCAAATCTTGTTTCAAGAATTCATAATTCACTTCAAAATAATGACATGTATGCTCAATCTTTGTGTAAAAATGTGAGTAGTTGTCATGCTTTGACCAAAACTACACATGTATAGGAATTTGAAAAGCAACAATATAGCCTCGTCATCATACTCTGGGACAATCTCAAATTAGATAGTACTCCCCTCACATATTTTCAGTCTCATAACACTACCTTGTCAGACTTTCTTTGTAAGCTTCTTTAGAAAACTGTCACAATGATTATTGTTTGGACTATCACCATTTTTTCCTATTCTATTGAAAATGCTTACAATTTCTCATGTAAAGCCCCTACACACTGAAGCATTGTAAAAAGTATTCTTCACGACACACTCATTTTCAATCCCTTCAACAACTTAGGTTGGAACTACAGAGGTGTCCACTAATGGGGTTTGCTCATTTAGAATTGACTTTGTATCTTTGCTTACTGTAACTCCTTCACTAACTCCACAAAAATGACAAGCCAAAAGTCAAATGTCACAAGAATTTCCCTAAATTTTCCTTTGCATCACCTAAGACAAATGCTTCTACTGATTCTGCCTCAATAATCCCAAGAACACCTTTTAGAGGGATTTGCTTTGTTTCAATGTCTTCAACACATAATTTAGACCTCTCATCCAAGTATTTTTTTTTTGTGATTAACAGGAACTAGAGGGAAAGGAAAGAGATCAAACTCATATACTTGAGACATCCTAGGACTAGGTATGTATTGCTTTCTAGCTGCTGGAACTTTTGACATTTCATGCCCCCCTTTGATGACCCATCATTGATAATTGATCTAAGAGATCCTACATGAGCCATATTTCATGAATTATCCTTGAAGGGTCCTAAAATTGGCTAAGTCCTAAGTTTTTGGGCTTTCAGGATTATGCTTACCTCTCTACTCGCATGCCTTTTTCATCGCTCTTGCTCCTTTTTCTCTTCCTTCCATTTTCCCCTAAGTGTTTCAGTTTTGGCCATCGACCTTATCCTTTAACTCTTATTGCTTCCTTTTGGTACCTTACCCCCGATCACCGAAGCTCGATTAAATATTTCAATATTTTCCTAAGTGTGGCATTTTCAGATTTCAGGGGTCAGTCTTCCCTCTTACCGCTTTCCATCTTTTCAAGCAAGTCATAAGCCTTCCTCCCAATTTTCAATCTCTAAAATCTCATCTTAGGCTTTTGGGCATCAGACTTTCCTCTTCTACTTTCTTCCTTCCACTTTCACTCCTTCCTTAAAAAAATCAACTAAGTGTTGAGTTTTCGAACGTCGGGCTTTGACATTCCCCTTTACCTCTTACTTTTGTTCAACAAGAGGTAACTCTTCTCTCTGACCCCTGATGGCTCCTTTTGGACTTCGACCTTCGATCTTCCCCTTTACCCTTTTTGCATTTTGCGATAAGGCGTAAGCCTCCTTCTCGACCTCTAAAGCCTGAAAAGGGTGACCTTTTTGGACTTCATGGTTTGCTCTTGTTGCTTTCTTCCTTCTTGCTTCTTCTAAGCATGTGATAAGTGGTATGCTTAAAGCCCGAACCTCGATCGTTTGATGCCAATGATGTGCATAAAGTATGAAGTAGGCCGGATGCCCGATCCTCAAAGGTGCTCTTTTTCGTGGCTCCAGACCATTTAATGCATAGCAAAGGTTTTCTTCCGGGCCCGACACCCTGACCTTTCAACGGATTTAGCATGTTTTTTGGGAGACACCATTAATGCTCAATCCAACTTTTAGGCGGCCTATTTTGATTTCTAGGCTTCAAGGATGACATTTATTCCCTAACTTCTGCAAGTGGATTTCATGGGTGCCCATGCCCATTTATTACGGATTGTTGACCTTTTCTAATGGATCCATGCCCTAATCACAATTTTCACGGGATGACTCCATTCTTTCACACACGTAATTCATTGCTAACCCCAGTTAGGGTTAGGGTTCAATTTGTTGTTCCAAGTTATGGCTGATCTATAAAGGCAAGAAATGTATTCATTTCAAGGGTTCTTCCTCTGGCTCCTCCGAGGTTTTTCTTTGGCAGACTTACACATTTGACTTCTTTATGATTGTAAAGATTGGTTTTTGCCTCTACATTAAAGAAATCAAGCAAGCTTGCCTCTTCTCAACTTTTTAATGTTTGTGTAAGTTCATTTCCTTCATATCTAAGTGTTTATTTATCTTTCCATGCATGCATGTTTGAGTTAAATTGTTTATAGTTGCTATTTTGAGAAACCTTCCTTTTCTTCCAGCAACTTGTCAAACCCTAACCTTCTTGCATACCTCTGGGAATCAACCAAACAGAGAGTTGTGTGAATTCTCCAGTCCCTCTTCATCAATGTTGTTGAGTAGTCTAAGTTAGGAAGAAATGATTTTTCCTTCTTGGTGTATCACCTCCATTTCCCTTACATGCATTCCTTCTCCCCTTTTCCCTATGAGTTGTTAGAGAAAGGTAGTGGTATAATTTCATATGTTGGGTTGGACCAACACATTACACTTGGATCGAAAGAGGAAGCCAACCTTCTTCGAAGATTCAACCTCATATGCACAAAGGTCCCACACCTTGAAGTTATTTCCATTGTGTCATTGGAATGTTGAACTTCATGTTCAACAAGGTGCAATTTCATGTGACAACATGAACTACATACATTGTCAATATGTATTACTTTCTGAACCCTAGGACTCATTGTACCCCTTTTATGACTGTCATGAACGTTGCTCTTTATCATGAAATTGATGACTATCCTTATACAACATTGCCAACTGTCATTCTGCCACTTGTATGGCATTGCCATTCTTTCTCACCTTGACTTTGGACTGCCCTAATGAAACTCAGATCCCTCATTCTTGCAAGGTCATTGTCATTTATGCTTATTTATTGTGCACAAAAGATCCATCCTCAACAAATCCTCCAAATCTTTCATTCATCTTTTCTGCTACCTTTCCACAATACATCCCTAGCTCAAAATCTAAAAAACCATTGTCTTCATTAGCCTTGTTACATCTCCATGATGCATCTAGTCGTCTTTGAATACATTAATAAGCTCATACAAATCTGGTTTATGCTGCCCTTCAACACTTTTCTCATTTGTATGACTCATAAACTGATCAATGTCAAGTATCATTAACACTTGACAATCCTCAAATTTATTAGTCTGTCCTAAACTATTTCCACTATTAAGACATTTTGTCTAAGCCCTTCATGGTCTATCATTATCATGACAAGCATTCATCATGAAGCACTTACTATCCTTCTTCACTGCCTACTTTAAACACTTGCAATTATAATGTTTCTCCTTCACACATTGTCTTGAAATATTTGTCTAAGCCATCATCATCATTATCCTTTGGAAACCTTGTATAGTAACCTTGAACCCTAGTATATTCTTGAATCATAGTTCCTTTATCTCGTTGTGCAACAACTTCCTTAGTATCCAACACTCTCTACTAATAGATACAATCTGACTGTTTTCCATTCAACAAGACCTTGGCTATGGATGCAATCTGCCTCTTGCTCCATTAGCTTCCTATCTCCATTGTTCCTTTCCTTTTGCCTCTCACCTCTTGAAAATACAACATGATTATTCTCCTTAATTTTGTCATAAGAAGATACAACATACAACTTGTTCCCTCCTCCTTAAACAAGCCCTTCACATAATTTCCAAGATACTTCTCCACCAGGAAAACAACTTTGCACTCCAACATTTACATACTAGGCAAAGAAAACCTCATCAAGCCGCAACAAAATAAGTGTTACTATGTAGCCCTCATAGTGATAGTTTAATCAGATTTTTCCTCTTTCCATGACACTGTCTTCTTATGGATCCTTTTAGATTATATTGTCATGCAATGTACTCATGCATCTTTTCAATACCTTCCATATACACTTTGAAATCTCCATTATCACACTTCTGATTTATCCTTAGCATCCAAATGCTTCGTAGGAACCTTCTTGCTAAATATACCCCAACCTTTTGTCTTAGCTCATTAACAACCTTATTTTCAATCTGTTATAAATCCTACTTTGGGTTACCTGTACCACTAATGGGAACCTTCATTTGGGTTTGAATGTGAGGACGTCTTGGTTCTGCATCACTTTGAGTTTCAATAGATGCACCAATATTGAACAACAAAACTTTTTTACTGGCTGAAAATACCCCAGTGAGAAACTCCTGTAACAGAAGCTTACCTAGGATGTGAACCAATAGGAGACTGATTTCCAATGAGTGAAGCATGTATCCCTTGGTCACTTGGACTGCCAACAGTAGGAGCTTTCCTTGCATCATCCCATTGGATAGTGTTATAGTTTGGAATCTCCAATGAATATCTTGGCATGGCATTATGACTTATTTGAACAAATGACAGTGGCAGCTGTTTGGAAATACCACAATTAGACACTCTTGTTCTATTGACCTTCTTAAGACTCAAATCAACAGGTTTTTGCATGACTTCCTTACCCTGACAGCAGACAAATCTTGTTTCTTGTGTTCACTGGAAAGTTGTTTTGGCATTTTGAACTCCATCTTCAGTTTGCATGGGAGAAACACCATTTACATGAACAATAAATGATTGTCCATGCAATTCTTCTATCCGCTCTTGTAGAATATCTGATGCAATCAAGTGCTAGAGGTCATTGATACCAACTGATTTTTTCATTTTACAAAGCCCTCAGGATAAAACATCTGAGATTTTCTATAACTCGGGCTTGTCAAAGAGATTGATTTAAATGCCTCAAAAGAAAGGTTGTCTTTGATAGGAGTCTCAGATTAGTCAAGTTTGATCATAACATAGTTTTTATGTTGCATGTATTTTCTTCAAAACACTCTTTGCATGCTCGAAAATTTGTAACCTCACAATGTCATATAGATCCACTTAAAGAATCCTTAGTGTTTAAACTTCCCAAAATAGGATGCAAACCTGGCATTTAGGAAGCAAATACGCACTCTGGCATCAGTTGTTATTCCCACACCAAGGATGATGGATGCCATAAACCTCTGCCTCTTTCTTGCAACATGGTGCTTCAGCTTCACATGAGGCAACCAATGCAACTTTCATGTCAACTATCATTTTGGATATATAGGAGCACATGAGATAGGTGTGCTACAAATTCTGGAAACCTCTCCTTTCGGCAACATGTCATCACAATCTCCTAAAAATTCTACAACGTGATAGAAGTTCCTTATTGCAGCATGGTAGAAAACCCTAACTTGTTCATGCTTATTTTGTTACGTGGGTGAAAATTTCAAAGGAAAGCAAAATTTCTTCTTTTCCCTCTTTTTCCCGTCCCTAGACTTAGTAAAAGGTTTTCATTTTCCACTTTTTGAAATTTGCTATTACAAGCTCATTTCCACCCTTTTCTTTAAAAATATTTATAAAATTATAACATATCTTCAATAAATATTGCCTCTTCGAAGACAAAACAAAAGTGTCAACACATACAAGAACATGTGACACAATAAGAAGTACCATTTGAACTCGGCCACTCTTCCACTATTCTTCATTGCAATCAATTGTTTATACATTTCATCACTAATAAAAGATGTAAAATCAAACTCCCTATTGATATCAATATTCTAAATATCTACTATTGTCATCATCAAATATGTGATTTGACATCCATTCCCAAAAATTGGAACAAGCTATGGTAACTTTTGATAAAATAGTCTTCAAAAATATCCTCACCAAATGACTCCATTTTTGCAAGAATGAACCTTACATGCCTCTTATTTGTGCCCCTTAATCTATGATTTGGTATCCGATTAACTCTATAGCTACCCCTATCCTTTTGGTATTTACTTTAGAGTATTTAATTTGAAGACATATGTTATAAAGATTTTATCCACCCTTATCAATTCTCCCTCATAATCAATGGAAATAATATCTCTCGTGTCTATATTGTGTGTAAGAATTATGAGAAAGTTCATATTAATGAATACATTGGGAACAATGAGTTTTCCCAAGTCAAATTCCCAAACATGCAAGATAGGTTTTTTAGGAAATCTCCTTATATACCAATGCTCAAATAAAGACCACCCATTTATTGGAATGATTACATCTCTACAACCAACAACATAATACTTCAAGTGTTCTAATAACATTCTAAACCCTTGTGATAATTTGACCTTCCTAGAGTATTTGAGGAATTGAGTAATAAGGTCTTCATCTAAAGGCCTCTTCACCTTTGTGGACTTAGAGGTGGTTTGACTAATTTTGAATTGTGGTATTTGAAGAAGAAAATAAAATCTAGGGTTTGGCTAATTTTAGGGTTTTTTAATTATGTGTGCTAGAAACCCTACTTGTAGATAATGAAGAATTATGAATTTGTAGATAATTTACTAAAATTAGGGAAAATTGGAAACTTACTTGATGCTAACACATAAACCCTAATTCACCTTGGAGATGCTTGAATGCTTGGAAATATTTAACTTTCTTTGCTCTAGATTTCTTTTGTGATCTTAAAAGTAAAAAATCATGGATTTTTATTGGAGAAAATGCCTTTGAATTAGGTAGGTGAACATTAATCCTCACCATTACTACTTATGTGTGTGAATTGAGAGTTTATACATACCAATATGCAATTTTAAATTATGGTCATTGATCATCAAGTGGCATGAGCAAATCAACTACTATTATGAGGTCAAAAAATTTGAATATATGTGATGTGGAATCCTTCAAACATTACAGAGAAGCTAAGCGAGTGTCATTAAGACACACGCCACTTCCCCATAATCCCACAAGATCACCTCTTCATGTTCTCTATGAGTTCATAGGACAAAGGAACATTGCAGGGAAGAACACATGTAAGTTGATTGGACAATATGAGTCAATGAGAAGCATAGGAGGCATGATGAATTGGATAATCAAAGACACATGCCACTCTCTTGCATTCTCACAAGTTTGATCCTCCAGTAAGAAAGAGTTCGTGGGGAAAATTATGTCGTTGGAGGAAGCCAAATCGAGTTGACTAGACAAGAGAAACTAATAAGGAGTGGGGCTAGAGCTCAAGTTTTTTGAAAATATAATCTACATGTCACTTCCTTGTATCCCCACAAGGTCTCCCTAGTGGTATAACTTGGAACTCATGGGATAATAAAAGGGTGTAGGGTGAATTAAAATATGCCACATGGCATCAACTAGGACAAGAGTGGGGACCACTAGGTAGAGGTGAGAGGACATAACTTAAATCATTAATTAATTACATGCAAAAAAAATATTTTAAGAAATGCTAGGAAGTGGGCCTAGTAATGTGAGGCCTTAATTTGGTATGCATATAAGTAGGGTCCGATCATCGAAAATTTAGAGAACACATAAAGGTATGACTTAAAGGAATTTAATGGGGAAATACAATCAACAACACAATATAACATAAAGAAAAATTTCCATGGGGAAAGCTATGGTTTTAGGACTTAGGAAATAAACCTTCCAAAATTTTCAAAAGAAAACCCTATGAAAAGGAGCAAGCTCTAACATATGTAATGCACGAATATGAGATGATCAATGGGTGGCATGTCATTTTGGATAAGGCAAGTTGGCAGGTGGATGAAAGGTGGCCTACTAATGCTTGGAATTGTGTAGGGTCTATATCAATAGGAACTTAGGATTCTTGTAAGGCCATATCAAATATTTCCCTATGGATGGAAAATGAATTGAGAAGATCTAGAACAAATATTTGAGCAAGTGTCTTCCTAATATGGTCTAGGAGGTTGTAATGAGAGATTTGGGTTGATGGGTTGGATTGTCCTTGAACATTGATTCTACCACATCTAGTGGTGACAACATATTTGAATTCTTTGGCTTTAAATTTTATCATGGCCACTTGGGTAATGCGTCCAACAACATTATCATAATCAAAAGGTACTCTATTATAGTTCATATTATTGGAGAAATTATTTTGATTGTTTCCTTGGTAATTATTAGATCTAGGATTATAGGTAGAGGTACCAAGGCCTTGGGAATGTTTGTGAAACATATTTTAATATATTTAAAGTTGAGAAATCGGTGAGGGATATTAAATCCCTTCCAAAACTATATCACCCTTATCAACAAGGTCTTGGACGCAGTTCTTAAGATTCATACATTCTTTAGTAGCATGACCTTTAATCTGATGGTAATCACAATATTCATCATACCTATACTAGGCTACTTTGGGTTTAGATTCATCAAAGGGTTGAGTCATAGGATAAGTCACCATGTTTGATTGAACAATTCTTAACAAACACCTAATGCTTCTCCAAGATGAGTGAATTTCCATTTGGTATTGTTTTGATTATTCTTCTTAGGATTATTCAAATAGGTTTGTTTCCATTGTCCTAAAGGAATGAAATTAGTGTGTTTTGTGGATTGGTCATGTTTTTATTTGGGTTTTCCATAGTGGTTTTTATATTTTTTGCATCAGTGGCTCCATAACTGATGATGTTTTTTTACTCCCATATCTCAATTTTTCATTGGTTGGCTTATTGTTATTTTCCTTATAGATATCAATCAGACCTTTGGAAATGAGGGCTTTCTCAATAGTAACCCCCTTTTTAATGAACTCATCAAAGGAAGATGTATAATGAATTTACAAATAAAAAAAATTCTCTTGGTTTATTTTTTGGATGAATATGTTAAATAGTTATTTCTCAAGCATTGGCCAAGGAAGATAACTAGCAAGAGATATCCAACTTTGTAAGTATCCAGTGAATCTTTCTCCATTGTGTTATTTTCCATTGTAAAGGTCCAACATGGTGAACTCTTGTTCTACATTATAAGAGAAATGTGCAATAATTTTTTTGGAGAGTTTCACGAAGGTGGACATTAATCCATGAGGAAGGTGCAACAACCAATCCAAGGCTTGTTCACCCAAGCTATGGGGAAAAAACATAAGAGATAATTGTCACTACAAGGAACCTCCTAACATACCATGAAAATTTCCTTCACATGGTCTCGAGAGTCTCCATTTTCCTTGTATTTATCAAAATTATGAATTTCAGAGTGTTTAGGGAAGGGTACCATGGTGATGGATTTTTCAAATGGATAGGGAATAATTCATTGAACTTAAATTATGTGTTTGTGGTGCCTTCTTGCAAATTTTTGAGTGCCAATTTCATGTCTTCCAATTCCTACTTAAGAATCGAAAGTTGGGGTGGAGCTACTTGACTTGAGTTTGGAGGAATGATGTATTGATTGTGTGATGGTGGGTTAGGATATGAATGATGTAATGTCTCCTTATCTATGATCATCTAGGATGCTGATTTAGCCTATTTAATTCCTGTAGGCTAAAGGTAGGATAAGGGAATTCATTTATTTAATTATTTAATATTACCTAGCAGGAAAAGCAAAAAAATAAAAAGGTAATGTTAAGTGATTAATTAAATATGTTATAAAGTGACTTTAAGTGAAATATTTAAAGGTAAATTAATAAAGTCACTTTATTATATTTGAGTGGGAAATTAAAGTGAGAAATATAAAAGGAGATTTGGAGGCTCATTTTCATTCATGCTTGTTTATTTCTCATTTTCACTTTTGGAGAGCTCTAAAGTTCTTGGTCTTGAGGATAGGGAAACCCTAGGGCATTTGGTTTTGGTGGTGAAACGATTCCACCCTAGCTTGGAGGCCACTTAGATCTTCTACTTGGGCAATATTGGCATTTTTGTGAGTTTCTTACAGAGACAAAAGTGAGGAATAACAATGATTCAACTTATATGAGAATTAAGGGTTTAATATATGAGTTTGATCATTGAGGCACTATTCTCTTGATCTAAGTGTTGTCTACTTCATTTGCTTGTTGTACTCTAGCTATAGACACCATACCTATTCTCACATTTTGGACCTACCAGAAATGCTTGTGTTGGACATGGTTATGATGGAGTGAGCTATTGATGATATTGGCCCTGAGGTTTCAGACATAGGTGTGGAAACTAGAGGAGTTGCAGGTTGTTTGCTAAGGTCATGAGACTTAGGTGTGAAGCTTTAGTCATTCCAATATTCATATTTCACCTATTTTAGACCTTCCAAGGGTTGTATGAGGTTTAAATGGTTTGCACCTGTGATAAATCATTCATGAAGATGGACAAGAGCTGGGACGTGATATTTTGGAGTATTTTCTAAGGCTTCTACAAACCTATGAGCATTTAGAAGGTTAGGCACATGACATTCAGACTTGGTTGTAGCCTTTTCTCACTAGAAATACCTTGCTTTGGCCTCACAAGGGATTCTTGAGCTTGTGTGGAGTCCTTTTAGAGGTCGCAAGAGGGTTTAGAAGCTAGTTGTGGACAATTTTTGAGTTCTTGCTCTTCATTTTAGTTGTTGCCACACTTTCACATACCACAAATTTACTTCCAGGTTGGATTCTTGATTTTATGTATGTTGATCTTGATGTATGTTCTCTGAGTCTGATAAGAATGCTACATGTATGTTGTTGTAGCAGTTTTTGGGCCTAAAATTTTATTTTCCTATCTATGTAACACTTATTTGAGCAACGTTACTCCATGTTTGCTCAATACTTGTTTTAGTAGTAATTTTGTATAAATCTGGAAGTGAAAAATGAATATGTAAAGTAGTATCTTGGTATGATAAATTATGAATGTTATTATCAGACTTGCATATTTTATTCATTTGAGGTCATTATCTGTTATGCTATACATTTAGTTTGCTAAAATGGCACATGCATAAAACTAAATCAATCACAAAAACTATACACCACCAGGAAGGGTATTTTATAGTGGTATTAGAGTTGGTATTCTTGTCAGCCTATGTATTCAATGTGCTCAATTATTTTTAGTTGCATGAAATGTTATGAATCCACAAGATCAAGCCTACATTACATATAGGAGAAGAAGGGAAAGAGAAGAAGCATTTGATCCATTTGCTTAAGATTCATCAGAAGAAGAACACATGGGTGATAGATGTGGAATACCTGAGGGTAGCACATTATAGATCCTTAATGACCTTTCTAGAGGTCAATAACAGGTAGTGCAACTCCTAACTCAGTTGATGAATGATAGAAACAACAATGGTAACAATGGTACAAGATGTACAAATGGTCATAATAAATGCAATGGGAATGATGGAAATAATGCAAAGGTAAGTAATACACATATACCTGCACATAGTCACACTAGGAAAACTAGTAGAGTGACTCTTAGGCCTCTTATGCCTTAGTTTTTGGGAGGACGACCAACTGGTAATCAGGGGAAACAAGTATAGGGTGAAGGATTCACAAAATATTTGAGGGAGTATTAGTCCCTGGGGGATATTTTCATGCAATCATGACCCTACAAGACTTTTGTGCCATAAAATATAGGAATAGACCTAGAGATCATAATAGGGGTCCTCAGAATCAGGAGTTCCAATGTAAGGTGGGAAAATTCTCTATTCCTTCATTCGATGGGTCTAGAAAATGCATAGCGAGATCATGTGTTCAGAACTTGGACACTTACTTCCAACTCAACCCCATGCTGGAGTCAAAGGCTATTAGGTATGCTACTTTACATTTAGAAGGTGAGGCCCATGAGTGGTGGTACCAAGGGTTAGTCACCTTGGGTCATGCTAGCATCACATCATATCTAGATTTCACTCAGAATTTGGTGGACAGGTTTGACCGAAAGGATCCAGAGTTTCACTTTAGGGAGTTGGCTTAGCTCAAGCAGAGTAGTATAGTGGATTCTTATATCTCTGAGTTCTAGAGGATTTCAATTATGGTGACTGATGTATTAGAGCATAGATTGATTATGTTGTTCATTGAGGGTCTATTCGAGCTACTTCATGGTTGAATTAAGGCTTTCAAATTAGAGTCCCCGCAGGATGCTATCATACAAGCACATGACATGGAGCATTCAATGCCTAAGAGTAAATTTCCATCTAATCCTTTCATACCTCAAAAGAATAAAGATACAAATCCCTTTCAAAAGGAGTGGCCTAGGAAGGATAAACTAGATGACGAGGCTTGAAGGGAGTTAAGGAGAAAAAAGTTTTATTACAATTGTAAGGAGCCTTGGGATCCTGGACACAGATGCATGGGTAAGGGTAAGGTTCATTACATTGAGGTTGTGTCAGATAGTGATGATGATGGAGAGACTGGATAGGTACAGGGCAGTGATGATAATAGTTCAGAGGATGAACAACCACAGTTGGAGACTAAGGGTGGTGCCATTGCTACCATCTCAAGTAATCCCAGGTTTAATTCCTTCAGAGTTAGGGGAGTATTACAGGGGCAACATGTTACTGTGATGATTGATATTCGGGCAACCCACAATTTCATTAACTTAACCTTAGTGGCTAAGAGGGGTATACCTATAGAGGGATTTGAGGGATTTAGTGTGATGGTTGTAGATGGGTTCAACATGACTTGCACATAGAGGGTTCCTTAATTGTGTATCACCTTGGGAAATTATACTATTACAAATAATTTCTTTGTGGTAGACTTGGGTGATACGAATGCTATTTTAGGTATACAATGGTTACACTCATTGGGAAAGTATTTATAGAATTTTTCAATCTATGGAGCTCAAGTTCAGGGCATCAGATGGAAAAAAGGTTGTGCTTTGGGGTATGGAAAATGGTTCTTTGAAGATAGTGTTTGCTAAGAGGATGGAGAGAATATTCAAGCATGGGGATGTTGTATGGGAAACATAGTGTTTGATTACTACTAAGGAGACTCTTGATAGTGATCAACCTTACCATGTGGATATCCAATCATTATTGGGTAATCACGACATAGTGTTTGGAGAGATTCCTTTTTGGAGACCACCAGATAGGGGTTTTGAGCATACCATTGAGTTGAAGGAGGGGGTCAAGCCCATCATAACCACCCCCTATGGACATCCTAAGAAATTTAAGGATGAGATCGGGAAAGCAATTAAGCAATTTCTTGACATGGGGCACATTAGACCCAACTCCAATCCATTTGCTTCTTTTGTAGTCCTAGAGAAGAATAAGGATGGGACATTGTAGATGTGTATAGACTATTAGGCATTGAACAAGAAAACCATTAAGAATAGGTACCCAACAACCCACAACAAAGTATCTTTTGCATAATCTCCCACTAAAATCAAGATTAGTTGAAAAAACCCAACAACCCTCAACTGAAACCAAAGGTGATCAGGCTCTGATACCACTTGCAAGGAAGCTAAGATAGCGAAACAATTTCCTACACTAATCTTGAGAGGAGAATAATGCAATTTTTTTACAAATCTTTAATAGTTACAAAAAGTTAAATAGAAATAAACACAATTATCATGCATACCACAACACAATGTTTTATGTTGGGAAAAACCTTTCAGGAGAAAAACCCCACACTCCAAAATCCACCTAATATATTATTCAACAATCACAAAGATTACAATATACTTGCAAATCAAGCTTCTCACAAGAGTATCACCACTCAGAGATCCAAAGACAACATGACTGCTATCAGACTCTTAGAATACATCACAATACACAATTGCAATACAATTCCCTCATAAAATAGGGTTTCCTTCTAGGTAAAGTCAAGCTAATAAAATATCGACTGTTAGATATAAGACATAATGATGAATGGTCCAGATTTACAATAATAAAGTGTATATAAAATTTGGCTTTCGGGGGCACTGCCCCCGAGCCCTCATTGGAGTGTGCTACCCTTGGAACCCTAGCTGGGGGGATGACCCCCTAAACCCCTCGTGGGGGGGATCCCCCCACGCTCTCCGTCGTCGTTGGCTGAACAATACCTTATGCAACTGCTAGGTTGAGACACATTTTCTCAACATATGTAACATTTATTTGAGCAAGGTTACTTTATGTTTTCTCAATACTTGTTTTAGTAGTAATTCTATATAAATCTATAAGTGATAAATGAATATGCAAAGTAGTATCCTGCTATGAGAAATTTTGAATGCTATTATCAGACCTGCATATGCTATTCCTTTGAGGTCATTATCTATTATGCTATACATTTAGTTTTCTAAAATGGAACATGTATCAAACTAAATCAATCACAAAAACTATACAACACCGAGAAGGGTATTTTACAAATGAGGAGGTAGATTAAGGTATGAAAAATTGGGGGGTTGGTTAAATATGGTTGGTTAGACATGGTGGGGTGAGATATAAAATTTTGGGTCGTGGATTCAAATATGAAGGGTTTGATTGAGAAATATAAGCATTAAAACCTAAGTATGAAGAATATTGGGGTTAAGTGGTGAGTTAAAAATGCGCTATGTTTTGAATGTGAGGGGGCTGTGAGGCATAATATGTAAGACCTTGTGAGAGATATGGAGATCAGGGGATATGAAATAAAGTGAAAGAGTGTGGTATGTATGTGGATTGAGACATCTATAGTGTTGAAGGATGCATAATGTAAGTGAATTACATAATATGGGTGGAATGATATTGTGATATATGATATGTATCAAATATGTGTTGAAATGATGGTGGTTGGGAGTATGCAAAATGATTATAAGATGTGGTGGATATAGGAAGAATGAAAGAGGAAGGAATGAAGAAGGAAAGTATGAAGGTCCTAGTTTCAGGAATGGTATGAACCATGTTTTTGGGTATAGAGGGTTGGGTGCTTTGCAATATAATTGCTTGAAGTTATGAAATAGGGTAGGTAGTAGGAATAGGATTATGGGTGGATTCAAATGGAAACATGGGGATTCGAATGGGATGTGGTGGAAATTATATCATATCATTCCACATATCAAAAGGTTACCCTAGCGATTCTCACATGGTGTCTTAGAGGTTTTTAATCTTGGTGGATCCTACAATCATGATGTGTCAAAACTAGGAGGTATTTTAACACCACACATGAGTAAATTATCTAGGATGGTGTCTTTCTTAGCCTCTATGAGATGGTCGATCATTTCTACGTTCTATGGATTGTTCAAGAAGTTTTGAAGTTTAGGCAAATTTTGGGTTGCATCACCATCTCATCCCCACTAGATTGGTCAGGTGTATTAGGAAGATTTTAAGTGTTCTCCTCACACTAGATGAAAAGGGAAATCATATCTTCGAAGCCTCGTAGTTTAAGGGTCTTTTTAATCCATGTGATTTTTGGATAGAGAATGAGTGATTAAAATTAAGGTGACTATGTAAAAAGCTTGGTTGGATGATAGTTATGTGTCATGGAATGACTCTAAAGCTCAAAGAGATAGTTAAGTTGATGGCATGATATTTACATGGGTGATCAATTATAACTTCATAACTATAATTGAGATCCATCGTTGATTTCAAAGGGTGGATTCTCTAATTGAGATAAGATCTATTCTCAAGAAAAGGATATTTTTATGCAAACTATACCTCTTTCTTGAAGTGAAATAGTTTGAACAAGGGATTAATGACTTGGGATAGGCTATGTTCCAAAATATTTGTTGCAATGGGGTTTTGATTTAGGATTTTGGGTCTCAATTAAGTTTCTTGAGGGTGCATTATGATTTTAGATGGTTGAGATGTTGATGTGAAGCATTTAACTATTTCCTTCTCTTAAGAGGATGAATTGTCTACCAAATTTTTGATGGGTTAACCAATGGAAATGACTAGTATGGGTTGGATATGCAGTATAAAAACTATTTAATTATGGTTTTGGACATGAGAGAACAATGGATATCCATGGTAGGAAGGATTTTCTCTTTGGATTTTATATGGGGGAACAAATTTTCCTAACACAAGGCAAATTCTCGTGAGCAAGTCATGAATTTTCCTTGACATGAATTTACCTAATAAATTGTAGATTCGCTTATTCAAGTCATGAATTTTCCTAAGAAGGCTTTTGTCATAATTTTTATCGAGGTGCAGGTGAATGATTTTGAAATAGAGTGGATTCACCAAAATGGGATCGGATTCGCTCAAGGATAGGGTGATTTTTCCTAATGGACCAAACAAGGGGTTTATACACAAGGTGAATTTTCCTAAATATAGGTGTATTCACTAAAGAATAGAGAAAATTCACCTAAAATCTAGACTGAGAGATTATACACAAGACATATTCACCTAAA
Source organism: Sequoiadendron giganteum (assembly GCA_007115665.2). NCBI lineage: Eukaryota > Viridiplantae > Streptophyta > Pinopsida > Cupressales > Cupressaceae > Sequoiadendron > Sequoiadendron giganteum. Next base: position 20,877,352 of record CM021105.1, read on the forward strand.
TGGGGTTGGGTTCACTCAAGAATAGAGAATGTTTTCTTGATAGATTGGATAAATTACAAAAGGACTAAAGATGTCAAACAAAAGACATATGAATGATTGAAAAAACAAAATAAGACATTCATAGGGAAGAAAAACAAGACATACTAAAGAGCACAAGTCTAAATTAATTAAGGAATGACAATCAATGCAAGGCCATAGCACAAGTGTTAATATCATCTAATGATGAATAAATAGATATAGATCATAACCAACAAGGGTGAAGGACATCTTACCAATGGAAACCAGATGGTTGATGCCTTAGTAAACTCTATCTTAGTACACGAATGTACATAAAGGTATGGTAAACATCCTCTGCACCACACTGATTGGTGATCAAATGGTCTTAAGTTGGGCTGGAAAAAGGTGATCTAGTGCATCCTCTAAATGCGAAAGGGTATGTGAGGCACTTTCTTGAAAACTATATCATCACAAGCGTGGGTTAGGAATGTCTACTAGGCCACTCAAACCAACCCTACACTCCTAGTTTGGTATCACTCAAATATTTGAGCTTCACTAAACATGATGTGACTGTATTATTGTAAATTGTCACCCTTAACAATTTCACCTTATGTTTTGTCCCCCCTTAAATTATTAGACCTAATTGAGTACTTAATTTCCTAAATTATGCATTCTATGGCCCATTTTTAACAATGATCGATGAATTGAAAGCGAGAAACAAATGCATTTAGTTAATACCTTGCCCCCGACTCCTAATGTCTTGGAAAATAGGGCCAGGACACTCATGCCCAAGCATGAGTGTCCTATTTTACCTCTAATTTAAATTTTTTTAGTATCAAATTTTTCTTATTTTTAAATTCAATTGTCTAAAGTTGGCCATCAAAATTTAATTTTTGAGAAATTGAATAAATGCCTATAAATTCCTAGTTATTGCATCATTTCAAATCTAGCAAGCACTAAGTGAAATTATATTAGAAAAAATAATTGAGCACTATCAAGCAAGTCAAGAGAAACAATTTTCAGAGCTTTATTGCTGCAATTCAAGATCCTAAAATCATGTCAAATCCTATGTGATTTTATGTGTGTTCATGTTATCACTATTTTGTTAAGGCTAACACTTTTGTAGGTCTCCAAAGCATTCAAAAAAATCAAGCAAGAAAGATACAAGACATTGAGGTGATGTGCATGACTGTGATCATTCAAGGAAGCCAGTGAAGGGTGGTGAGTTGCAACACTTTGTGATTTCATCATTCTTTCTTATCATTTGTCCATTTATCATTAACATTGCCATTATGGAAGTGGAAACACTAACATAGGGTTTGACCAAGGTAAGCCCCTAAATGACACAACACTTCTTCTCTTTGTGAATGTTTAGATTCCATGTTTGAAAAAGATTGAAGGAAGTTTGAAGGAAAATTATTCATTGTTGCATTTAAAGCCCTATATCTTGTCAACTCACAAAAACTCACCTACAAAATTATCCGAAAGTGATATGATAGATTTGTAAGAAAATATGAAAGGCTTTAACTTGACATCAAAGGACTGTGAAAACAAATATGAAAAAATGCTACAAGGACACTCACACCCAGGGTGCCTGTGTCCTCCATTTTTCAGCCCCAAATTTGAACCACAAGTGCACAACGTCCTGCTCAACTCATTTTTGTTGTTAGAATTTGTCTCTGTGTTTTTTGTATTTGCATCAAAATAGTAGATTGCACTATTACCATGGTTAGATCATTGAATTTCATTCTTAAATCCATCCTAGATTTGGTCAAGGATGGTTGACTCACCTTGCAAGCTATAATTCAATCACATACCTTATCAATTATATCAAACCCTCATTTCACCCTTGTATTTCCAATCCATTTCATCTCCCCTTCATTCCATCCAAATCCCCTATAAACATTTGAAAAAGGCATCTAACCCTAAGTGAAAACTGAAATGTTTCCCTTTTTCTATGTTTCATTTTGGTGAACCCAACCTGTTAACATTATATACCTTCTAAAAATTCATCCTAGATCTAGATTTTGCATGCCATTGTTTTGCATTTCTCATTTAGGGTTTCATTTTTTCATTAAAAAAAGTCATAAAAATCCAAAAAATTACATTTATATTGTATTAAAAGTTAAAAAGGGTTTTTTTTTTCAGTCATTCTAGCTCAGATCTATAGTTAAACTACATTCATTAAGTCATAAAATTCTAAAATTGTGCATTGCATTCATTTAGGCATCTTTCATTTAAGTCAAAAAAGTGAAAAGTTGCATTTTTTTGTTTCAAAATTGCATCAAAGAATTATTCTAAAAATTTTGCATCTTGGAATTTGTCAATTACTGCATCTTAGATCTAAAAATTGCATTCAAAATTATTCATAAATTTTCAACATTATTGCACATTTGCATTTTTCAACTTCATAGTCATAAAATTAACAAAATCTAGAAATATACAATGTCAAACCTATCTATACATAGTATTGGGAACCTTAAACAATAAAAAACACAATTAAACTTTGAATTTCCAGACACCCTATCTAGGACACAAACACCATGGGCACCTCTGTCCTGCTTTTTGTGGTTGAGATTTAGCTTAGATATTTGTTTATGTGTTCTCTATAGGATTTTGTTGTCTAAATTTTGTTTTTGCATTCCAAAACTATAATTTAATTTCAACATTGTTACATATTTGTATTCTCAAGTTCATAATCATAAAATCAGCAAAATATGGAAAACAATTCATTGTCAAACCTGTTTGCATACAGATTCAAGAATCCTAAACAACACCTTAAACAGTCAAAATTTGAATTTCTTATTACCCTGACCAAGACACAGATGCCTTGGGAACCTCTATCATTATTTTTCAAGCCCAATTTTTTTTGACAAAATCCTTTCAGAAGACTCTATCCGGATCTATTATCTATTTTTCTAGCTGCATATCAATCTAACCCTCATTGCACAATCTCATACCATTATGACTTGGTATCTTGATAAAGCTTGGATGTTCTTGAAATCCTTGGTTGATGTTTCAAGTTGCGTGCTTGGTGATGACCCTAATTGAAATGAGGATATTCATGATCCTTCACCTCCCAACACATGTCCTTGTGATGTGGATATCTTGGGATAATATGAGGAGAGCATGAATGAATTTATTCATAATTACTTATGTAACCTTGCGAATAATGTAGCCTTTTATTCCTCAATGCAATGGACTAATCACCCATATCAACAATTTGCACCTCCCATGTTACCACCACTTGAAATGTTCACTCTCTTACATCCTAAAATTGAATCACAAATTATACCTCAACCAATGCACATGGAAGGAACATCAACCAATCTCCCATCAAATGAGCATAAAGTTACACACACCCGTTAACTTGGAGAAGAGATATGGACAAGGCTTTAGGATCTTGAGAGAACAAGGATGTGAGATAAATAATGAAAATGAAATCTATTCCCTCTTGGAATAAATAAAATTGGAAGACACTAAAGGAATAGGCTACCAAGGTCCTCCACCTTTGTATCAAACATTTGCTCCACCAGTCAATAAATCCAAAGTCCATGGTCATATTAAGAAATTAACTTTTTTTCATTCTATAACCAAGGTTGAAAAAACATTAGTTACACTTGTAGACTTGGGTTTAGTTACACTACCTCCAATGCGTGAATGAAAAGACAATGAACAAAAGAGTACAAATAAATCTTACTGTGTATATCATAGAACACTTTGACACCTTACTAATGAATGTCATGATTTAAAGAAGGAATTGAGAGAATTTGATCCTTATGGGGATCAATTTGAACAGGTGATATTGACATTCAGTTGCTTTTCTCCTTGTCATGTGGTGTTTGTAGTAGCATAAGAAACTACCATGCATGGAGGTATAAAGTAGGCTTTATGAAATTATATTCCATCTTGCAAGGAGCAACACATTGTCATAGTCTATTTGGCTCACATTTTCCCTACACTTGAGGGGCAAGGGGGTTAGATAGCCTTGTGTTGGGTGTATTCCTTGTTGGAATCCATTTACATCTCCTTAAAACATTAGGCTAGCAATTACACTAACATTTTAAGGGGGGGCATATAGTCTCCTGCTCAATTTTTGCATATCAATGGTTCCTTCTTAGTGATGATAGCATATATCTCTTAGAAAGTGTGACCTTGTCAATCAAGGTGTGGCCTTCTTGATCTATGTGAGTGTCTCTTTGGTTGTGATATTAGGATTGTTGTCCTCTAAGAGTGTGACTTTTCTTAGTATACGATGTTCCTCTTTGTGGTAATACTATGGCTAGTACTCTCTAAGGTGCGATCTTTTTATTCCTTGGCTTGTCCTCTCTTAGTGGTGATGTCATGCGTGATATTCTCTAAGGTGTGACCTTTCATGTATTAAGGAAATCCCCCTTGTTGGTTTTTAAATCGTCTCTTGTGGTGGTGTTGTTATAACACCCCTTGAGTTCTTAGCCTTATCCTATCATCATTTATGCACCCTCTGAGGTGATTTCGGTTCGTCCCTCGAGACATTAATCTTTATGCATCCCTTGAGGTGAGTTTGGAAATTTTGCTCCACTTTGTTCATGGGTATTGAACTTAGTGTGGTTTTGACATAACATCTTGACCATTTTATGGCACCTTATCAAGGTTATCAGAGAGGATAACTCTTGGTATGGTTTTTGATGGGTACACACTTAGTGAATAGAAAACTTTACTAGACCTAGTGTGTTTCTCATTTACCTTGTCTTGGGGGCTCACCTAGTGAATATCAGACTTCACTAGCCCGTGTTCCTTCCAGTTTGTGATTCACCTAACAAATATCAAACTTTTTTATGGTGTGAGTCATGAATGCCTTTCAACATGGCCACCTAGCATAATACAACTTGCTTGCTAGTGGATCTATGTGTTTTATGAGTGTTTAGCATAATACACCTTGCTAGCCTTGTGTAACCCATCCTATTGTATGGACACCTAGCATAACATAATTTTCTAGCTAGTAGATCCATGTGGCTAATGAGTGATGTAGCATATAACACAACTTACTAGTCTTCATGAGAGAATTTATTCATTTGATGGATGATTTTTGGTATTCGAGACAATTTAAGACTAAGGACCCTTTGCCTTATTAACTCGAATCTTTTAGTACTAACCTTGTGTTTTTGTGTTTTCTTCATGTTTTCATTGTGTTACATCATGTTTGTGTTTATTTTGTTGCCATCTATATGTTACATTATGCCATGTGTTTTCAATGTGTATGCTTCATATTTCTTGACATGTATGTTTGGGTATGTTGTCTTGCTGCATAATCATAAATATATGCGTGCTCCTTTATGCTTATGTTGTCTAGACATGGGATCTTGGATCTTGGATCTTGGGGGCTTTTATATTCCCTTGGATTCATTGTCATCCTTTCTCTCCAACATTTGGACAATTAGACTCTTGTTGACACATTTTCTACTTTAGTGCAAGTGAGCGTAAGTTCATATTCTCACTAAAATGGGTGCTAAGTGTACTATCATAAATTGTCACCCTTGGAAATTTCACCTTATGTTTCCCCCTCCTTAAATTATTGGACCTAATTGAGTACTTAATTTCCTAAATTATGCATTATATGACCCATTTTTAACAATTACCGATCAATTGCAAGTGGGAAACAAATGCATTTAGTTAATACCTTTCCCCTAACTCTTAATGTCTTGGAAAATAAGGCCAGGACACTCATGCCCTAGGCATGAGTGTCCTATTTTACCTCTAGTTTCAAACATGTCAATGTCAACAATTTGTTATTTACAATTCAATTGTCTAAAGTCGGTCATGAACATTCAATTTTCAAGAAATTGAATAAATGCCTATAAATTCTTAGTTATTGCATAATTTCAAATCTAACAAGCACTAAGTGAAATTATATTGGAAAATTTATGATCAAGAGCACTATCAAGCAAGTCAAGAGTAGCATTTTCAGAGCTTTATTGCAGTAATTCAAGATCCTAACATCATGTCAAATCCTATGCGAGATTATGTGTGTTTATGTTATCATTATTTTATGAATGCTAACACTTTTGTAGGTATCCAAAGCATTCAAGCAAATCAAGCAAGAAAGATCTAAGACCTTGAGGTGATGTGCAAGAATTTTTTCCTTCAAGGAATCCATTGAAGAGTGGTGAGTTGCAACACTTTGTGATTTCATCATTCTTCCTTATCATTTATCCATATATCATTGGCATTACCATTGTGGAAGTGGAAACACTAACACATGGTTTGACCAAGGTAAGCCCCTAAATGGCACAACATTTCTTCTCTTTGTGAATGTGAAAATTCTAGGTTTGAAAAGGATTGAAGAAAGTTTGAAGGAAAATTATTTATTGTTGTATTTGAATCTCTACATCTTGTCAACTCACAAAAATTCACCTACAAAATTATCCAACACCGATCTGACAGATTTGTAGGTAGAAACGTAAGGCTTTAACCCGACGTCAAAGGACCATGCAAACAAATCTAAAAAAATCACTACAAGGACACTCATGCCTTGGGCATCTGTGCCCTCCATTTTCATCCCCATATTTGAACCACAGACATGTATAATGTCTTGCTTTGCTAATTTTTGTTGTCTGAATCTATCTATGAATTTTTGTATTTTTTGTATTTACATAAGAACAATAGATTGCACTATTAGCATAGTTAGATCATTGCATTTCATTCCTAAATCCATCCTAGATTTTGTCAAGGGCTAGTTGACTCGCCTTGCAGGTTGTAAGTCAATCACATAACTTATCAAATCTATCAAACTCTCATTTCACCCTTGCATTTATGATCCATTTCATCTCCCCTTCATTCCATCCAAATCCCCTATAAACATTTAAAAAAGGAGTCAAAACCTAAGGTGAAAACTCAAAGGTTCCCTTTTTTCTATGTTCCAGTGATTAGATTGATGTACACATTTTGTTTTCACCCTTTTATATACTCTTCCAATTCACATGGTTGAGGTTGTCCCTTGGGGTGATGAAATCCCCAAGGAGGCCTATTAAAGGGAAGGACATGCTAGACATTTCTGATCTCTAGTCTCACACGAAGCATAATGAGAGGACATACATGTATTTAGAACTCCTAGGATATACACAACAAGAATTATTTCAACCCATGATTTGCAATCCCCAAGCTCATCAAAAGGTGCAAGGGGAGAGCATACGTCAATGAAGGACCCCAAACACAACAAAAAAGTTAATTAACCCTATAAGAAATTAAAGTGTTCCTAAATTACTGATAAAAGGGTCTTTGGATGCAAACTTGCAAGAAACAAATTTAGGGGTTTACAATCTACAAGTCTTTGACTAACAAGGGTTGCAAAGAGATTGTTAGAATGATCACAGGTAAGTTGAGAACTATCAATTTAGTACCAAATATAAAATAATTGACTAAATGGACTAGGATTAAATTGGTTTATACCTCACATATTCACCTAAGAAAGGGAAGAGCCACCTCAAGGGTCATGCATTCACCTTTTCCTCAATCTGATGGATTCACTTCAAAATTTGTAGATTCACCTCAAAATTTGCACATTCACCTTAGTACTTCTAGAAAGTTCTCATCAATACATTTTCCTATATAGGGTTGAATTTTTCTTATCATTATTCGTATTCACTTCAATGTTTAGATGGGATACTCTTTAGCATATATATCTAAATAGGTTTAGGTTCACCTAAGTGGGAGGTAGATTCATTTGATTTCTCCGTATTCACCTTTATGTGAACAAATAATTCTAAGTTGTTGATTCACCTTTCTGTAGAACACATTCACCTAAACAACAATATATTCACTTTTTCGAGCCTCTAGACATGAAAAAATATAAAAGACAATTTTTTATTAATAGACCCATAATGTGGATCCCACCAGGCGTGCCAAAAATTTGTGCATAAAAATATGCTTAATACAAATGGAAATTGTAATAAAGGCCAAACAAATGCATAATCAAGAATAACACTCAAATCAGGCTATGAAAGGTTTAACAACATAGAATTAAACAAATTAAACTATGTCAAACCTCTCGTCATAGATATGTACTTGTGATGTTTAATTTTTTGTGTTTAATGTGTGCTCACTAATAATAAATTGGTAGCATAATGACTCTCAAGTAGAAAATATGTGTGATTAGAAAAAATGACTAAGTGGGGTTTTATAGATTTTGGATGAAATGGATGGAGGGCTAGGATTTGATCTTGGGATCAAGAGTGGATATGGAAGATGATCTCTCAAGTGGCACAATGTGAGGGCTTGAGAGGATTGAGGGGTACTTTGTAATACCATAGAATATATGCTATAAGGAATTTCTTGTCCCTTTACCCAAAAGGGGCAAGTGGGAGAGGAATACAAGAATTTAAATTTCTTTTATAAACTTTTAAAAGCAAGACCCATGTTCCTAAGGACATGGGGTATTTTCCAAAAGGGTAGAATTAAATATTGGAGAGGACAAAGTAGATGAGGGGAGATTTGAACCTACTTAATCAAGGATTAAGTGTGTGCACATAGTTAAGGAGTGGATTTGTAGTGCCCCTCTCATTTTCTTCTTCTTAATGTGAGATCAATGTTTTAGCTTCACCATTTTTTTGTGTTTGATATGGTGATTATTTTCTGGCTCTGATTGGTGTGTATGAACCACCACATGTTTAAGATGATATTTTTCAACATGTTAGTTGTTAGAATATTGTATACTTACATGTTTGGTTATCTTTATGTTTCAATTTATTGAAATACATTATTATATCGTGATTAAATGGGATCCTCATTATTGATGTTTAAAAGGAATTATTTATTTAATGATTCATATGATGGATGTATAGATGTCATTTTATGTTTATGCTATTGGACCCTGTTGGGATGATTATGTTGTGCTTTGGCTATATATACATTGAGCAAGTACCCTTGACATGTGTTAAATGGTTACAAATACATAGGTATTCCTCCACCTAGCTACGTTGGTCAAAGTTATTTCCCCAACAGTAGTTAATTTAGAGATTTCACATTGGCCCCTTTATATCCATTCCCTAGTTGTACTTGAATCGAGTATGATATGTGTCATATTTGACCTTATGTGAACCCTGATCCAATTTATGAGTTATTCTAGAATCCCTATGTGTTGTGAATGACCAGTGAATGTCTGATTTAATTGATGGTTTAAATTCTATATTTTCTCACAATTAAAATATTAGGAATTTAATTGATTTTGATATTTATTATTAAAATATTCTCTTTGCTTCGAGAAAAGGGAAAATAGAAGGAAAAAAGAAATAAAATTAATCCATTGTTTAACTTAATTGCAAAATTTCCTTGGGTTGGGAATTTGAAGTTGTGTGTGAATTAATTATCTTGATTAAATTCTGAATTTCATAAATTTAAATGATAATATGCTTAAATGGACTTAATGGTTAAAATATATGTTAAATTATGTTTTTAAATGGATGAAAAAGATCAAATTGGTTTGGGAGAAATTGAGTGAGTTTTACAATTAAGAAATGAGGAAAATGAATTTTATTAATATTTTATTTAGGTTTTGAAAATGGGTAAAAAGGGGGAAAGGGATTTTTATATTTTCATTATGCTAATTTGGGAAGAGAAAAATAGAGGAGAGAAAACCTTGTTGGAGAGATTTGGAAAAGTGGTTATTGGGAGTGCATTTCTCATCAAAATTCGGAGTGCATTTCTCATTAAAATTCAGAGTGCATTTCTCATCAAAATTTGACAAGGTTTGATTTGTTGGGATATGAATTGGGAAGGGATCATGCATGCCAATTTTCCTGAGCTATCCTGTGGCATTTTTGAAGTGTGTTGAATTTCCATTTTGGAGAGAATTTGAGGTATTTCTCTTGTTTTAAATAATTAAATAATTTTATTTTGAATATAATTGTAGGAAATGGATTTAGGGAGGGCAGAATAATCCCATCTCCTTTTATTTTGAAAGTTGAAATGATTTGTTAGATTTTGGTGTAAAATTTGAGAATTTTCAAGAATATAGGGTTACTATGCCCATTTTTTAGTAAAATGATGAAAATGTGAATTTTATAGCTTGAATAAGGTGTTGGGGAATATTTGCACCAAAATGGTATTCTTAGAATTTTATATTTCAAAATTTGAATTTTTGATGAATTCCCGTGGTGGAATTGGGTAATTTTCTAGTTTTTGCATTATTGAAATATAAGAAAAAAGGAAAGTTTTAGGTGAAAATGATTGAACTTAATGAAATGTGATGTTATGCATTGTGGGAGAATTTCATTGAATTTTTTTAAAAAATGGACTTTTTGCATTGGTTTTTGTGTCACACTCTTTAGAGGGTGTGATGACTGTTTTTGAATGATTTGATGAAGTTGTACTTCATGAAATGTGATATTATGCATTGTGAGAAAGTGTTATTAATTTTTGAAAGAATTTATTTTGCATTCGATTTGATGCCACACTCATTGGAGGGTGTGATGAGCTTAGAGTTTAAGTGTTAAAGAGAGTTTGGGAATGACTTCCAATGTGAACCAAACCCAAAGTGGCACGTAGGCAATCACAGTGTAGGGAGTTGGATGAATAAGTGAAAACTAATGAAATATCAGTAATTAATTAACCAAGATATAACTAGATAGCCCTCTGATGCCTTGAGTGCTCGTAAAGGCTAAGGATGATTGAGGAAGACATGCTAGCTCAAGGAGCTTGTGTCTTGTAAGATCAAGTACCCTCATTTGTATGAGAGGATACTTGGTTTTATGCCAAGTCTGATGTGAGTGTCCATGATGACATTCCCTCTCCTTCTCTCTAACATTTAGCCCTAGTTTCGTTGAGTAAAATCCTAAACGATGGTGTATTCCTTCTATGTGTATGTATTGTTTTATGCCCTTGGTGAGTTTTCCCAAGGATGATCCTTGTATGACATTGGTGAGTGGTGTAGGAGCACCATGGATATTTTGTTTTAATGATGCATTTAGGTGTCTAAGTTAGTAATTTGAGATTTTTTCACTTAATGGATGTAATAAGGTCGACATAAGACCATTCTTACATGTTTAGTGTCATGTAGGGTCATTTTTAGGCGTTGGTTAAAAGTTGTTGCAGGAATGTAAAAGTTACCTTGCAACTTGGCAAATTGCATGTAGGAGGAATTTGAACAGTCACTTGAGTGTTTTATTGTTTGTAACTGATGAGTTATAGTTTCATGTTGTTATTTTGGCCTCATAAACTTTGAGGTAGCATTATTGAAGCATTTGGAGGACAAAAGAATAGAAGAAACTTTATTTTTATGCAATTTTAGTGCATTTTCTGTAATTTTATTGCTTTGTAAGGCCCTGTACAAACTATTACGGGTGTGAGACTTATATGGATGGAAATATGGTTTGATTTTAGACATTTTTTATTCTTACCAGGTCAAAAGAAAAGTTCGTTTAAGTTGTCTAATGGTCGAATCTTTCCAGCTACCCTGTTCAAAAATCAAGGTTCCAGTTTTGAAGAAAAATTGATATCTTGATTTCCCACAATTTGAAATTGATGAAGATTGATGTGAAGGTATTTTTTTATGTTTTTCATAACTCCTCCAATGGAGAAGTCTTAATTATTATTTTTTTGCAAGTTGGGGTGATGCCCTAGTTTCAAATTTGTGAGTTTTGGTATGAAAGTTGATGGCTACAAGTAGGAGTTTGATGAAATTGAAGTGTTAAAGGTTGGAAGATGATGGGAATAGCATAGGAAGACCTTAAATGATATGTTTTAAGTGTTGGAAAAGTATTTGGAGGACTGGAATAGTGAAATCCATTAAACCCTCCTTGTTTCAAGCTAGGAAAAGGGCATAACCAAGGGTTTTGTTGTTTTAGTGAATTTGTGTTTGTTTCCCCGATAAAGATTGTTGTTTTAGAGGTTTTTTCACCTGATTAATTTTTTGACATAGAGTTTGGAGGTTGGAAGAAGGTCTGGGTTGGAGTCACTTTGGAAAATAGGCCTAATTAAGCCTTGTTGTTGCAGGACAATCTATTTTAGAAGGGTATTTTACAAAACAAGTATATTTGGTTTCTTGATATGTTTGAGGAGGCCCAAATGGGTCCTTGAATCTGAATTCTAATTTGGGAGTTTCAATATGTTTTGAAAGTTGTAACCTTTTTGTCATTGTGGAATGTTATAAGCGAATAGGCCTCTTAAGAGTGGGTATTTGGAAAAGTGTGAGTTCAGTGTTAGAGGAAAATTTATTTGGCTTCAATCAATCATTTTATGATGTTCAAAGTGGTTTGAGGGTTCAGTAAGAGCTTGGAACCTTGATTTGCAATTTTTGGGTGTTTTGTAGCTTGTGGAATCAAGTGCCTGTTGAAGGGAATGGTGAGTCAAAAATGGATGAATAAACAATAATTGTTTGTGTTTGGTCAAGTTGTGATTGGTTGAATGATTTTTGCCTCCCTGCTTCGCATCAATGAGTTGGCCTAATGATTTTTTGTGATGTGACATTGGTGATTTTACCTAATGTGGTTTATGCTACTCTATTCATGATTATACCATGTGCTCAATTGTATTGGATTCTTGATAATGTGATTGGATCATTGGTTGTTCTATAATGTGAATGTGGAGTGAATACTTCATGTATGGCGTGTGTGTAAGCCTTATCTCCATGTGTTTGGCATGAGTGTTGTGCTTGTGGCCCATGTCACTATCTCCTAGTATGGTGGGAGTGGATCCTTTCAATTCCATGAGGTCAAGTGGCATGGTAACCACCATTGGGGACCTAAGGTTTTTGGATCGAGGAAAGACATGGCATCATGTAATTTTAAGTTTAATTCATGTTGATAAATGTATTTCATTTATGTATGTTGTAATATATTGATTTGGAACCTCTCTTCGAATATGATTTATAAATTTTAAATGAGAAGAAAATTTGGTTTGTTTACATGTCTCGATGTTGGTTTCAGGTACAAAATATTTTCATTTATTCTCACAATGACGTTTAAGTGTTAATTCAAACACAAGAACATTTATTTTGGTGCTTAAAATGAAGCTAACTATGCAAATTCACAGTTGGGTGACCTGATCCTGTACCTGGGTGGCCCTATCATGCATTTGATTGAATCCAAGGCCTAAAAAAATATTGTAACATTTTTGGGATGACCTTGTGGAAGTAGGGGAGGGCTAGTTTGACAAGCATAAAAATCTAAAAACTCATATTTTTTTTCTAAGGCTATTGGGGTGGTTTGGTCCTATGTAGGGGAAGCCTCATTCCTATACAAAAAATAAAGAGTGAATCATCTCCACCATTGATAGGTGAGGGTTTTCTAAGACCTTTGAAATTTTCAAATAATTTTTATTACTTATACTTTTCCCATTATGACCTTTTTGGTCGTTTGAAACCTTGAAACCTAGTCAAAACTTCTCTAACTTTGATCTTGAGATTTTCTTGGTTTTTGGGGACTCTGTTTGGAAAAAAATTATGAATGAAAGTTATTCACAATAGTTCCAATGTATTGGTAGTGTTTTTACCTAGTTCTCAAGTGCCATAATTGAGGACTCATGTCATGTTTTGCATCATTTTGTGTGTAACCTCCTGATATGACCTGATTGTCAAACCTAGGGTTAGGGAGATGATTCTTCTAGTCTTGTGAAGTCTTGTGAAGGTTATAAGCCTTCATGGATCATCTTGTTAGTTTCATTAAAAATCCTCATAGTTCATGGGGTTTTATGGAGTAGTTTCTTCCCTTGGGTGATGACACTTTTTAATGGCATCTCTTGGGAAGCATGAGGATATCTAGAAGTGACTTATTGTCATTTCATCTTGTAGTGAGTTGTGCCTCTTGAGTAGGAAACCACCTGTGAAGGTTTACCTTTGTGTTTAGAGTGATTTAGTGTACTTGTATGTGGATTGGAGGTAGAGGAATCCCTCATCCAACCCTAAAATGGTGTTGTGTGAGAAGATGATCATGGTCTAGTAAATGATCATTGTGTAGGTGTTGTCCTCTCTCCCTCCCTTTTGTTGTTCATCATGGTGGATTTATCCCACAAGTTTTTAGTCTTCCTCTATTTCCACCTTGATCATGAAATGGTGAAGTGCCTTTTTTTCTTTGTCATTGTGTCATTTTGACACTTGTGTGCACATTATCGTGTAAGTTCGACATGTCATTGCTACATTATCGATGTTATTATTTTTTAAAGAAAAAAAGTCTTTCCATTAGGTTTTTTCTAAGCTTGTCAGCTTGGGGCATTACAGGACTAGGTGAAGATTAGGGAGATCATAAAAAATGTTGGAGGATGTGACATGTGAGGGGAATTAAATAAATAATAAATTATTTACTTAGCTTATTTAGAGGAAATGGGATGGAAGGTAAGGTTAGATAAATAGTTAAATTAATTATTTACCTTAGGCTATGATTTTAGAAGAATAGGATAAAATAGAGTATGAAGGTGATAGAGATAAATAATGTTAATTAAATAATATAATATTATTCAATTAACATAAAGAATTTAGATAAGATGAATTACGGTAAATTGACAAAATGTGAGTCAATTTCAAGCATCTACATTATCCAACACATTGGATATAAGCCAATCAAATTTTATGGAAATTTTTTCTTAGATTATTTATAGCCTACGCCATTAAGACCTTTACAACCTTGCACATAAATATTATTTAAATATTATCAAATATTCAAAGCAATTCATCTAGCATCCTCATCTACTAAACTTTCTTATACTTCCCCTATGATGGTATCCCCTTTGGTTTTGAGAATTTCATAGTTTACTTTTGTTCCTTTATCTTCCCCTACAATAGCTAAGGACAATAACTCTTCATTAGAACAATCTACCATTCCCCCATTTGTCTCATAGTATTTAGTGACACCTTTTGTTCCTCCACCTATCTCTATAGTAGAAAGAGGAAAGACACCCATGCTGCATAGATCCCCCCATCAAGTTTGTTTCCTCCTATGGTTCTTTCTATTCCCTAACCTACCTCTTTGGCAATAAAAGGAAAGAAATCAATAGGAAAATAACCCTTCCATACATCATTTGGTCCTCACCCTCCATTGGTGGCTTTAGTTCCATCCCTAACCCTTTGGTATAAAGAGGAAAGGAACCCATGGTGCAAGTCCCACCTCGTACATCCTAGGTATCTCAACCATCGATTATTTGGGATGTTCCTTCTTTTATTCCATAGATAAGGAAAATCCCACAACTAGAGTAGAAAGATCTTCCCATTCTTCCTACAACTCAATTTAAGTTCTATCACCATCAAAATAGCTTGTGTGGGATGCAAGAACCAATGAAACATTACAAGTGGGCTACCACTATTCCATGCAACAAAACTTTTGGGTGGTCCTAGAGTAGCCATTTGTGGTGGTTGTTGCGTTGTGCTTGACCCTACAACCCTTTGGTGAGTTACAACCACAAGAGGTGGTAATAGTAAACCTAGATTATGTGATGCAAATAATCTAATAGGCCTTCAACTTATAAAATCTGACTTCTAGTAAGATTAGAATAGGTCCCATCGGGCGTGCTAGAAAATGAACTGTTTATGCTTAAAACCTTCACTCTAGGCAAGAAACATCCTATGAGAATTTTTATAGATGTGGGACTTAATTTTGTTGTTTGTGAAGTGACCTATGAGATTTTAGAAGCCGACTCTTCAAATAATTTGGGAGAAAAGGGGGAGAAGGAAAAGAAAAAAGAACTAAAATAAAACTAAGGAGATACATCGAAAAAACTTTTGGGATTCACTCCTAAATTGCATAATAGAGATTAATTTTTTTTAAAATATTATAGGAAGTTTAAAAGAGTAGAAGCATGATTCAAATCTTGCAATATTAACAACCACCCTCATTTGGAACTTGAGTTACATGACGGGCTATAGAATAGTCTCCACTTTGGAGATGTTTGGTACTTGGTTCAAGTCTACAAATACTGTCGAGTCATTTTTCTTCAAGATTAATAGCCCCTTAATCTCATCCTTGGTGAGTGTTGTGTTGTTAGGGAGGAATAGGGAGGGGAGTCCTAACTAGACCAATTATTTAATGTGTCCCTTCCTTTCTCGGATCACTTGCTCCAAGACATCTATATATGCCTTATATTTTTTTGTTGCCTTGTTGCATCCCAGGAGTTCATTAACTTTTCCAACCTCTTACCTTTGATTTGAAACTCCTGCTGCCTGGAGCATTTCATCTATTATGTTATATAGCTTCTCCATTAGAAGCTATGAATATTTAACCTTTGGGAGATGAAGGCAAGGGTCTTCTCCATAGATGCGCTTAATTGATCACTCAATCATTGCGAGTCAATGATGAATCTAAGTGTTGGCTTCAAGTGTGAAGCCACATTTCTGATCCTTTCCCAATACAATACATACAATTGTTGGAATATTGGGAGAATGCCTATGGTTTGAGAGCGATCAAAAAGGTCTTGCTTTAGTTGTTGAATCTCATGGTCCATGACATGAGACTCATGCTACATTTGTTTTTGCATTTGTTTTTGTGCACTCATAGAGTCCGAAAGGCTCTTCTTGGCCCGTTCCAACTCCATTTCATTCTATTGTAGTTGAATTTCTGCAACATCATTTTCTTTCTTTAGGACCTCTTAATTGGCCTTCAATTTAGTTACTTGTATTTGCAGCTGGGTTCTCTGATTGATTTCCACTTGGAGAATCTTGAAAGCAATGGAACTCTACATATCGACTCATTCTAGTGAGTTCTGCATCTTTGGCCCTAGCTTTTTCCTTGTAGCGGTTGGCTGTGGTCTTCATTCTGGCAATCTCCTGATCTTTCTTCTCCATTCGACAGATGGAATTGATGTATTTTGACATGATGAAATATTTTGTTTCCACCATGAGCTCTCCCTTGTACACTAGCCTCGCTTGGTTGAGGTTCAGGCCGATAGTGTTGGTTAAGTGATTCGTGGGTAACATTTGTCCTTGAGGCTTGGTTACTGTGGGTGTTCTATGGGTGATCATCAGAGCCTACTAATCATGATCATAGATAGTCTACATATGTGGAATTTCCCAAGCCATGATTACTTTTGTTCTTCTTTTCTCTACTTGAGCTTCTCAGGATTTCTTTGTAGTCTCCCACTACTGATAGAATAACTCTTGAGATTGAATAATCTCCCTTATCAAGAGGAATCCTTGTGGCAACCTGAAAGGAATGGTCACTTGTTGTTGTGAAGCAGTGAACTCTATTCCTCTAGGAATGAGCTGGCGAGTGAGAAATGTAGACGATGAGAAGAATGGGAGCCCATGGAGAGGGGTGGATGGAGATTGCACAGTGATGGATACCTGCATGGTAGATGAAGGCGAAGGGGTGGAAAGTGACACAATCATGGTGGATGCCAGGGTGGTGACTAAAAAGGAGATGATAAGAGGCATTGAAGGGACATAGAAAGAAAATGTACCAGAGAGAGAGGAAGGGGAGAGATGTACCTCATGTTTGGTGGTTGGGGGTGTCCATGTAACAATGAGAGGAAACTGCATTGAAAATGTGGGCGACAACATCTAAAGAAGGGGTTCCCTAAGACATAAAAAATTAAATTTCCTCTCCTTCTCTTGAATACCTTGGGGCTCCTTCAATAACCCACAAGCCTGATTTGATGTGGGGCTTCTTATAGGTCACTTGGGGTAGCATCCAAATGCCCTATCCTTGTGAGCCCACATTGCCACATTCAAAGCCCATCTTCTCAAGAATGGCTGCCCCTGAAGTATATTTCTACTTCAAGGCCTCATCTAAACCATGTGGCAACGTGAAACCCGAGGATAATATATCATCAATCTCTCTTTTCATTTCTCCTTCTCCCTCTTCTCATTTGTTTTCCTCTTTTTTAGATGGGGTTTAGAGGGAGAGTTGGGGAGTTGCACCTCGACACTAGACTGGGTGGTGCTAACTTCCTATCGCTCTTGAGTAATTTTCTATTATTTTGAGGGAGGAGGCAACATCCAAGGCCTTCAAATATCATAGCTCTCTTCCTCTCTATTCGAGGGGGTCTCTTCTTCTTCATTTGAATCGTCTTTTTTGACCCAAGAATCTTTGGGGTTATACTCATTCCAAATCCCCTCAAATTTCTCATCGGTGTTGACCGTGTCAACACCAACCTCTGTTTGGTTGTTTTCCTACCTATATTTCTAAAAGGCCTCCATTTTTCTACTAGTCTAGCTTTGGACTTCAAGTGTTGACTTAATTTTTTAATCATCTTCTTTGTAGGGTCAAAACTTCACACTAGCTTATAGGACTCCCATGGGGGTAGACATTTGAGAAGAATGTTAATAAATCAACAAAATTTTGTGGCTCTTCATCTTTCGATGACTTCTTCTCCTCGAAGAAAGGTCAAGGCTCATGGATGAAAGGGATTTTAATCTTCAGAGTGGCTATACAACCTTCTGGGTCATAGAGCCATTGATCATTTATTTGATCTAGGACAAGCTTCACTAAATTGAATGTAAGAAGATGCCCCTATCCTCTCTTATTAACTATAATTCCTCTTAAAAAGGGGACATCATACATGGCCCTCTTATTGTGACCTATGCCCTATGTTGAGTTGGTGAGACAACTCCAGGGCCAAGAACCTATCCATGAGTGTGTGTGGGAGCCAAAATGGCTCATCCTTGAAGCCATTAACCTTGATGAATGTGCAATAAATTTTGAAGAACCAATCACACTTAGTCTTGAAGATTTTAAGCCATTCTCATTGGTCTATTGTCATTCAGTCAGTGATGGGTTATGGGATAAGGTTGACTAAGATCGAGCACATGATTAGTTTTGAGAATTCATGGTAGTCTTAAAACTGATATGATGTGGGTCCATACAGAGATGGGGATTGGCTTATTGGGGAATACGTTTGTCTTAGTGGAGTTGATGGAAAATTAGGGAGACAAGAATTCAATTTTTCAAGAGAGAATCATATGTAGGAGAAAAGAGGAATACTTGAAGGTATTTTGCATTGAAATTTTTTCCAGAAGGTAATGAATGGAGTCAATAATGGTATTAGTAAATTCTATCAAATAAGATTTATCTTTGGATACCATCTTTAGGTGGAAAGCAACACATAATTGGAAGTTGTGGACTTGGGTATCAGAATCCAACCCAAAAATGAATGCTAGCATAGAAAAAGTGTCATGCATATCTAGAGCCACAAAGATCAAGAGAGCAATGAGTAAGGGTGGCACCTCTATGTAGTTGGTGCAAAGAGTTGAATTCAAGAACTCCAATTTTTTCTCACGGGTTCTCCATAGTTTTCACAATTTTTATTCATTACAAAAGTTTGCAATAGGATTGTAGGGGAGCTAGAGAATCTCCCTGATCTTTGTTGTACTAATCACCATGTTCAATTGGTCACCCTAGATAATGCCTTCCTCTACATCATATCTCTGGGCACAAAGAGCAATATGCTCCAGACATGGGTGTAAAAGGGGGACCATGTATTGTTCTAGGGTAGAGCTCCATTTCCTATAGTTGAAAGACTCAAAATCTCGCTTGTGGGATTTCACAAGCATGTAGGTATGGGTGGCCTCTCTCAACCCTTTTGGATTTGTAGATAATTTGGGATAAAAAATCTCATCTGCACCATTGCAGACCAATGCACTATCCCTACAAGGTACCTTTGAAACACTTTTTACAAATGGTGTGGGGGGCTTTGGTGACCTAGTTGCGAAAGCATATGACTTGCTTCCAATGAATTCAAGAGGAAGATCCTCATAAACGAGAGCTTTACGAGATTTTATTTTCTTCAAATGCTTGAACCTAGATGAGGACCCAAAAGGTTCCATGTCTTATCCTTCTCCAAAATATGCTCCCTTGCTCCTCTAAAACACTATATTACTAGATTTTATTTGTGGATATGTACTCAATTCTTTGCTAAAGGTTTCTCTACTTGGGATTACGCTCACGATGATTCAAAACATTAAAGTGTCACATCTGAGGAGTAAGGTATTTATTGATTACTAAATTTTAATTTAATCACTACACAACATTTTGGGATCTATTTCCCATTAATGAAAAGGATGGTGCACACATTGAGGATCCTTTCCTAAAAGATTTGGTAAGATTTTTATGGGAAGCTGTGCAATAAGGGATCCTTGAGAATTAATTACAAAGAGAGTGGGGGTAGATAATTGTCCTTCACGAAGGCTTTCAAAACAAGGGGAGCCAAGGAATGGACACTTGGTAGTAGCCAAAAGGGTGGCAGTAGAATGTGTCGGTGATAATTATTAGCAAAAAGAAATAGCAATAGGAAAGGGAAACTATCTGACTATATACAAGGGAATCTGATAACTCAGTTAAAGTGCTTGAAGTGGATCCCATTAACCAGAATCTCTAAGGCATTACCTTCTTCATCTACCAATTCTAATGTATTTCCTTCATTATTTCCAATAATACGGAAAGGTACTCTCCATAGTGAATCAAATTTTTCATGATTACATGGTCAAGGCCCTTTCCTCATATTTTAAAACCAAGTCTCCAAGCTTGAAGTCTACTTTGAAGGCTTTCTTGTCAAACCATCTTGTTACCACCTATTGGCAGCCAACCATAACATCACTAGCTTGCTCTCTTTCTTCCAAAAGGCTAAGCAACTTTGCTAACTTGAATTCCATAGCTCCACTCTCTTCAATTCAAGAGATTTTAATGGTTACAAGGTAGGGACTTCTATTCAAATGGGCATCACTGCTTCCTTCCCATGGACATTCATATAGGAATCTCTTTAGGATCTGCTTGGGAGTGAATCAATCAATCCATAATGTTGTCCGTAGATGCTTGTGCCACTCTCTATTGGTCAGAGCCCATTATCTTAATTAACCCGAGGAGGTTTTTGTTTGTTGATTATGCCAACCCACTCCCTTGTGAGTAGTAGTTGGATGAAGTTTTAAGGAAAATTCCATTTTTAAGTGCAAATACCAAGAACCTTGAATCGAGGAAGGACCTCACATTATCTAATATGATGGTCTTTGGTGGGATGAATCTTGCAAGAAATTCCTCTAGGATTCCAAGGATTACCTTCTCGGTTGCTTACTTCAAAGGAGTGACCTATGTCCACCTTGTAAAGTATTCTATGGCCATGAGCATCCATTTATGACCCACACTAGACATGGGATTGATCATCCCAATGAAATCAAAGCCCCATTATGAAAAAAGCTCATCGGTCACTATTGGGTTCAACAACATAGCTGAATTCTTTCACTTTCCTATGAAAAATTGGCACTTTTGACACTTTTTGACTACTTGAAAGCAATCTGAAAAGATGGCCAGCCGATAGTAACTAGTGTGCATGATCTTCATGAAGATTATTTTTTCTGAGAAATGACCACCCAATAGGTTAAAATGCATATCCTGTAGGATCTTGCTGGCTTGCTGTTTGCTGACACACTTGAGGAGGATATCATTGAAATTCCTTTTGAATAGGACCCCTTGAATTAGTGTATAACTAGCTCCTTGTAGCATGTAAAACCTTCTTTATGTGTGGGGATATTGTCTAGGTATCGACCAATCTCCATGAAGCGGGCCCTACTGAAAACCCATGACTCGTTGGTCTCATACTAATTCACCAAAACTATCTTTGGTGCATCATGCTCATCTATCGGGATATCTGTGCATTGTGCGATATATTCACAAAGTCCCCTCCCTCATATTACCTTAGTCGGTCTAAATTTGATGTCATATATTAGGATCTTAGTGATCTAATTGGACCTCTTGTCTATAATTTCCCCTTCCATGATATATCCTCTGACACTGGGGCTAGTGTATACCATTATTTGATTTCTCGATACTAGGTTTATGAACTTCTTAAGACCTTTGAAAATGGTGAAGGCCTTCCTCTCGATGAATTTATACTTAGTTTCATACCCCATAAATTTCTTGAGTAGAACAAAATGGGGCACTCACCTTTTCCTTCATTCTCTTTTTAAGTTAACACAACTACCAAGCTATGTTCACTTCTATAAACATACATGACAAAGTCCTTAGAGAAGTCATAATTGACCACCACAGGAGTAGTGGATATTGCATCTTTAATTTTATCGAATGCTATCCTTCCCTTGGTAGTCCATTTGAAAACTTTATCTTTCTTCAACATTAGGGTGATGGGCCTTACTAGCCTTGTAAATTCCAATATGAACCTTTTTGAGGAAAGATTGGTCTCCTTTTTATTTATGGTTAGGGATAAATATATAATAGCTTGCACTCTCTCCAGGTCAATGGAGATACCTTCCTTGGATACCATGTATCTTAGTAGCTTTCCTTGAGACACTCTGAAGACATATTTTTTAGGGTTTAGGGATATCTTGAACTCTAGGTATTTTTGAAAAATCTTTTCCAAGTGGTCAAAATGGCCTTCCTTCTTCTTGGAGAATACTATGAGATTATGCAAGTAGATGATGATTATTATATTGATTAAGCCCTGGAAGGATATATCCATGGCCCACTAGAAAGTAGCTCCTGTGTTGGAGAGGCCAAAATGCATTTTTGCATACATGAAGGTTCCTAACTTTGTGGTGAAAGTGGTTTTATGTTGGTCCTCTTCCTTCACCCATACCTGATTATAGCTGAAGAAACTGTCGAGTAGAGAGAACATCTCTGAGCCTGCAACTGTTTGGAGGATTTTATCCATAAAGGGAAGGGGATAGTGGTATTTTAGGGATGCTTTGATCAAATGCCTAAAATCCATGTAGAGTCTAATTTCACCATTATTCTTTCTCACAAGAACTAAATTAGACACCCATGCCAAATTCTTGATGGGGTATATGATTCTTGAATCAATTAGTTTCCTTAGCTCCTAAGCCATGAGAGACTCAACTTTTGGATTAATTGGCCTCTACCTTTGGTGCACTGGTTTGGCTTGCTCAACCAAGTCTATAGTATGCTAGATCAATTCACGGTCATACCCTTTCAGGTCATTGTAGGTCCAAGCCACAACCCCTTCATAGTTATTACAAAAGGATATCAACCGATCCTTATTCTTTTGGGAAACCTCTTTCTTAACCTTTAATTTTTTTCCACCTCCATTAATTTTGCAATAATCACTTCTATTCACAATAAAATTCCTTTTATCATTCCTTGCATCATCAAAATCAAATGGATTCTCTAGGGTGATCACTCCCTTCGGGATTTTGTTGGACTTAAGTTGTATGATTTTATATCCATAGGCCTCCTTGATCTTTGACTATAGCTGATCCACAAACTCACATGACTATTGGAGGAATATGAAAATTTGAGCATCACTGTCAAACACTTTCCAGTTCTGATCATTGTCTAGGATGGTGATTTTGATAATAACCTGCACTGCATGTTTATTTTTTAGCATTTTGGTTATTGGGTTGAATTGCGAACTAATCATCACCATTTTATTTGCTTCACATTCTTTGATCTTTGGGTAATTTGAATAGTGAAGGCTTCGAATGCTTCAATTATATCCCACACCCTATATCGACAGGACCTCATGCAAATGTTCTTCGAGGCTGTGGTTCCTCTTACTTGTTTCACTACAAGTTTAAAATCTTTGAATACTTTTAGCTACTTCACACCCATACATTCAATAAGGCTTAGGCCATGAACCAAGGCCTCATATTCAACATCATTGTTTATGCAAGTAAACTAGAAGTGGAAAGCTCTGAGTATTTCTACTCTAGAAGGAGACATTGGACGTATGCCAAACCTAGAACCAATTTTGCATTTTGCACTATCAAAGTGTAGGGTCCAAAAATTGGAATCAGTTTCAAGTTCTTTGCTCTGATCTTCTTTCTTCTTTACATATGATCTTGGGGATGACTTGTTCTTCATCATGAGCTACATAATTTTCAAGACCAGTGGCATCAAAGTTCCCGAATGGATCATTCTTTATGAACTCATTAATGAAGACCTCTTCTTGTGGGGTCCTATTGTCAATCACTGCTTCTTCTTCAAGCATTTCTAGACAATACATCTCTTTCATTGAGAAAGATGCATTGCCTCAAATTTCATCATGACATCATCAATAATGTGCTCCAGGTGCAATATTTTAGATAACACCTTCATTTTCAAGCCATATTTGGTTATCAAGATCAAATGAGACCAATCTAAAGATAGGTATCTACCTATCTTGGCTATAAAATCCCTTGATAAACATAGTCCAGAGGCTGGCTTGATGTTAATGACCACCACATATTGGGGTACTATGATGCTAGGGTAAGAATATAAAGTTAGGGGAAGAGCTTTTATGACCCCTATGATTTGAACCTTCTTCCCATCTAGCTGCATTAACCCTTTATCCACAGGTGCGTAATGAAGTCGTACATCCATAATTTATTTGGGCATCACCATAGTGTTGGTGCTAGAATCAATCATGGAATTGTGCAATCTTTGACAATGAGAGTCAAATAGAAAGGGGTGAGCTTTGTTTTGCTTACCATTTCATTTGTATTGACGAACACAGATGGCACATGATATTGCACTTTTCTGCTAGCTTCTCTCTCTTTGGTTTGCATTGGCTCCGCTTGTGGGTTACTTAGCACATGATTCTCTTGGTCTTCTAACACCTCTTGTAGTAGAGATTTTTGCTCAGGGATTGACAAAAAATCCTAGAGAGAAACATTGGCTAGGGCCTTTTTCAGTTGTTTGACCATATTCAATGACCCTTGAGGTTGGACCTTGGGTTTTTTCATTATTTTCTGCACTATATCGCTCTACCTTGGGTATGTTGGAGGTGATGGTTGAGGATCAATATTTTTCTCGAAAGTCACCTTAGGCCTTGCAAAAGTTTCCTACGATTTCACCAACTTCTTCTTAGAGCATGTGTATTAGTTTGATTGGACTTGCAGAGCTCTCGTTATGGGGGTATTATTTGTAAACACTACATCCTCACCTTCCAACAATGAGAAAAGTGCATGTTCTTAGTCTATCTCTTCTTCTTATTCCAGGGACATACCCTGCACTTGATCCATCAGGATGGCATTTTTAACACCAGGGGATTGGTATCCGTAAGGGGATATATCTGGTGTGTTCCCTTGTCTTCTTTTCTTAACAGATCTCTATTGTAAATTTCCCCTGGGGAAATTTTAGGGTGTATGTGCATCGTTACATGAAAAACACCATGAATTTGAGTCATCCACCAAATGTTTTTGGCCAACAACTAACTCCCTGTTTGGATTTGGTGGGATTATTTACAGAGGGGTGTCAATTGGGATGATTTGATTTGCGGGTTGTGCCTAATCATTCAATCTCTATCCTCCATGGTATTGATTGTACTAGTTATGCTGATACAGTGGTATACTACCTTGATAATTCTGAAAAAGGGAGTTTAGGAGGAATAACCTTTTTCCTTTTGAGATTTATTATCTCATTATGAAAATTTCACAAGATGTTCTTCATATCATTCATTTCCACATCTAGTGATGATAAAGTGACTACGCTTGTTTGAGTAACTGGGTACACATACCCAGGGGCGTCACTTGTGAGGTCTTGGGGACCTCCTCTTGTGGCAACATTGATATTTTTGGGAACATAGGCATCAACAATCGTGGGGGAAGCTTATCGACATCTATCAAGTTGTTCTTTGCTCAGAAAACTAGCTCATATGCATCTGACAGTGTCTAGCCTCCAAGTGACTAGATCATCATAGCTATATTTGAGTTGAAATATTTGAGATAAAAGACAATAGCCATACCTACGAGTGGGTGAGATGCAATCAAAATTCTTTGCCAAGTTTTATAGAACCTAGTATTAAAATAATAGCCTTTTGTGGGGCTCTTTTGATAGTAATTAGCTATTGGAGAAGGGACAATCGGTCGCCATTTTTATTGAATTGGTTGAGAATGCATCTCCA
The DNA here is from genome assembly GCA_007115665.2 of Sequoiadendron giganteum. Lineage (NCBI taxonomy): Eukaryota > Viridiplantae > Streptophyta > Pinopsida > Cupressales > Cupressaceae > Sequoiadendron > Sequoiadendron giganteum. Next base: position 20,903,092 of record CM021105.1, read on the forward strand.
AGTTGATACCTGTTATGCCTTGCATAACCACCCCATCTTTTGCCTTGGTCAAAATGGGTCCCCCTTTGTTATTTTGTATTTAGTTGTTTTTGAAAACAAAGTTTGGAGTCTAGTTTTGGTCAATGCTTTGTTTTTCTTTAGTCTTATTAATGTTGGTGCTACTTTTCAGAGGGCGATGGATGTAGCTTTTAAGGATATGATAGGGAAGTGTATAATCATCTATGTGGATGATTTGACCATCTTCTCTAAGAATAGAGAAGATCATGCTGCTGACTTGGAAAGGGTGTTAAAGAAATGTATCAGTTATGGTGTTTCTCTCAACCCAAAGAAACGTGTATTTGGAGTTTCTGAAGGGAAGCTTTTAGGAAACATCATATCAGAGGAGGGAATTTCCATAGATCCTGACCAAGTGGAGGCCATTTTGAAGTTGAGAAAACCAAGAAGTAAGAAGGAGATGAGGTCTTTCTTTGGAAGGATCAATTTTGTCAGGAAATTTATAATAGGGTTTGCTGAGATTGTCAAACCACTTAATGAAATGATGAAGAAGGATGCGAAGATTGAATGGAGTGAAGAGGCCAAGTCTGCTTTCATGCAGATCAAACAAGCTATATCTAAGGCGCCTGTTTTAACAAGTCCAGATTATCTAAAGCCTTTTTACATTTATTCTTTTTCTTATGAACATTCATGTGCAACAATTTTACTCAAAGGAGGGCATTGAGGATGAAGAGCGCTCATTATATGCTCAAAGGGCGATCAATCTACAGGAAGAATTTTCAAGGAATATGTCTACATTGCTTGGATCAGCAAGAAGCTAAGCATGCCATAAGTGAATTTCATGGAAGGCATGGGACAGGACATGGATCTGCTAATGCTTTGGCTCATCAGATTTTAAGATCAGGCTACTATTGGCCTTATGTGTTTAGAGATGCACATCAACATTGCAGGACTTGTCATGTATGCCAAATTTTTGCATCTAGAGAAAGGAATCCTGCAATGCCCCTACAACCGGTATATGAGGTAAGGCCATTTTCCCAATGGGCACTTGATTTTGTGGGTGTAATTAATCCAAATTCTTCTATAGGCATAAATTCATCTTGATTGCAACGGACTACTGCACATGCTGGACGGAGGCACAACCTTGCAAGAATAGTACCAAAGAGGTGGTCATCAAGTTTCTGACAGAAAACATCACAACCAGGTTTGGAGTTCCATTTGCTCTGGTATGTGATAACAACCCTGCTTTTTCTTTTGCTGAGTTTATTTCATGGGCCTACGAACCTAAGATTGTGTTAAAATATTCTTCCAATTATTACCCTAAGGGGAATGGAGTGGCTGAGTCCACAAATAAGAATTTGTTGGAGGTTATAAGGAAGTTATTAGAAAGAAACCCTAGGGACTGGCATACCCAGTTGAGATTTGCCTTATGGGCAGATTGAACCAGAATCAAAGCAGCCCAAGGGAATTCACCTTTTAGGTTAGTCTATGGCCAAGATCCAATCTTCCCCATTCATTTACAAATACCTGTTCTGAAGTTTATGTAGGAGTTTTATAATAAGGATGATAGGATTGAGGTTAGACTGCTTAACTTATTAAATATGGAGGAACAAAGAGATGCTGCTTTGCAACAATTCTCTAAGCATCAAGTTGTTGTTAAACGTTGGTTTGACAAAAGAGCTAAGATAAAAGCCTTTAGAATATCAGATTTGGTGTTATTATGGGATAAGGCTAAAGAAAAGAAGGGAGATCATCAAAAGTTTGATAGACTTTGGTTAGGTCCCTATCAAGTGGCTGAAATCTTAGGTGATAATGCTTTTCGTTTGAGTACCTTAACAAGAGAGCCTATTCCATTACCAGTTAATGGTCAGTTTCTCAAGCACTATTTTGGTGCATAGAAAGTCTGATGTTTTGAAAAAAAAATGTGTACTATACTGTATCATATGTAATTAAGTTTCTGTTTAGGTTTTAGTTTTTAGTTTTTAGTTTTGATTGTTGGTTTGTTTTGTTTTCTTTCTTTGTTTTATTTCTTGGTTTGTTTTCTTGTTTTGTTTTGTCTTGTTTTGTTGGGGATTCTCATTTTGCTCATCTCAAGTTAGGGGGTTGTTATTCAAAGTATACTATTGGTACTAGGAGAGAAATTGGTTTAGGTATTCTCATCATAGTCATTGAAAAGGATTTCATTCTAAAACTTATGTTTTATGATCATTCTAATTTGGCTTGGAAAAATTATTAAGGATAGAAGATATAAATGTGAATATCTCATGAATTGTGATCAAAGATCTGTCACCAAATTAGAAAAACATCTGCATGAGTAGGTGCCTATCTGTTTTAGAATGAATTTACTTTTGATTCAAGTGAAAAATCCAATTCCAAGACTATCACGAAATCCATTGTAGTTCTCAACCCACATTTTAGATTCACTGATTCTGAGTATTTGAGAAAGATGCATAAAAGAATTTCCACAAGTGAAGTAAAAAAAGAAAGAAAGAAAAAGGCAAGCTCAAATATCAAGTGGGTAATCAAGTATCTCTATCAGGGCTATGGATGGCTGGTTGGCAGTAGAGCAATGCTTTGAGAGAACTAGAGGCATCTCCGTCAGGGCTATGGACGCCTGTTTGGTAGTGGAGCAATACCCAAGATTTTACTGCACGATAGTTAAAGGACTCAACCTATGTAGCTTGAATCTTAGGTATAGTTGTTCACAAATAGAGAAAGTATCTACAAAGAATGATGCACAATATAATCACACACTCAGATTAAGGAATAACTCATGAGCACATAACATCTGAGATTCAAACTCGAACTTATCCTAGATATATGTGATCCTATTCAAGATAAAGTGTTTATAAGCCAAGTAGTTTTTGGGTGACTGAAATTTTCTTTGGGTATCTTGAAAATGGGTAAACCATTTTCCCAGCCGAGTCGCCATTTGTTATGCCTTGCATAACCACCCCATCTTTTGCCTTGGTCAAAATGGGTCCCCCTTTGCTATTTTGTATTTAGTTTTTTTTGAAAACAAAGTTTGGAGTCTAGTTTTGGTCAATGCTTTGTTTTTCTTTGGTTTCTTTGTCGGAATCGGAACCGGAATAGAATCGGGTTTTGAAAGTTCCTTTGAAACTTGTTTTGGTTTCCATCCCGACAGTCTTTTGTTCGTATTTTTTTTTGTCTTCATCGGAATCGGAACCGGATTGGGTGCTAACTTAGTCTTTACCGAAAATTGCAAAATCATAATCAATTCCGCCCCCGCCTCCGCTATTTTGACTTTTGGTTTTGGTCTTGTCTTTTTGTTTAGTTTTGTTATGTCGGTCTTTGGTTTTACTCTTTGTGTTTTGTTTTGTTTTATGTTTAGTTGGCGGACCCGGAACCGGAATGGGAATTAAGTTTGGAAATTTCACAAAAGGTTCAAACTTCAGTTTCTATTTTAGTTCCGCCCCGCCACTTTTTGGATCGTTGAATTTTTGACTGAAGTCACACTGTTGTGAAGTGTTGATTCACTTTCAGTTCTGACTCCGCCTTAACTACGTGTTAATGCATTAATGACAGCTGCTCGTGTAGGTAGAAATCTTCAGATTTACATTCATATAAGGATTAAACGAGTCATTATTATCATTATTAAGAGATTGAAGAGCACGAAAGAGCAACGAAAGAGTTCATTTGAGCAAAAGGATTGAAGGAGGAGAAGATTGTTGCGATCAGATTAGTTCAAAAGGTTAGCTGCGTTCTTGTGTATTCGAGGTAGGTTTTCTTATTGTTGTTCTTTGTTTTATTTACTGTTGCGTATTTTGTATGTATGTTTGCCCGTGTTTGGAATCATGTTGTTTTCGAATGATTTCATGTTTCTTGGCGTGCTTATTTGAATGGTTGTTTTATTTTTTTGATCTGATTGTTTCCTCGTTTCTGTTTATTTTATTTTTAGTTCTTTTTATTTTAGGGCACGGTCACTTTCACGCTTTAGTCGTGATTGCGTTGTGCTGATTTGGATTTACAGTGAGGTGATTTAAGTTTAGGTTTTCAAATGGTGGTTAGTTAGATTAGAAATCTACAGTGAGGTAGATTAGAGATTTTATAGTGAGTTAGGGTAAGTGGATTCATCATTTTTTTCTTAGGGTTTTTGTCGCGTTTGGCATTCTAGTAAATGGCAAAGTTCAAAATTCGTGCCCTAGTTTTATCGAGTTTGTTAGATTAGGGTTTCGTGTCTGTCGATCAATTAGAATATGATGCCCTAAAAGGATATACAGTCATTCCCCATGGTCATATGAATGCAGTGTTAAGCCTTTTTTTCATTTTTAATGACCTAGGTTAAATCGTGGAGTTGTCGGCTAATGATGATGTCATGGTCAATCTAGGCGGAGACGAGATCGAAATCGATCTGGAACTTCAGAATTTTGTTTTGTAAAGATATTGATTCCATTTCCATCCTTTGTCTGGCTCCGCGCATAATGAGAAAATCTTCTTTCAAAATAATGATGACCAAGTCGGAAGCAGAAGAGGAATGGAAATAGAATATGAAAATTGAAAATTCGAAGAAAGCGAAATTCGTTTTTCATTTCGATCCCGGTTCCGATAACATCCCCGATTCCGACTCCGAGCTTGTTCGTTATTAGAGAAATTTCTATATCGATTTTGGCTCCGAGTCCAACAGTATTGTAAAAGGGGGACTATTTTAGGTGGTGTTTCTGCTTGGTTTCGCCTCCGGTGCATATAAGGAAGGTATGGTTTTTAGAGCATGTTTCTATGATAATATCTAAAGATCTAATTAGAGGTTTTTGTTTGCAGGAAAGTTGAAAGATGTCAGGAACATCAGGGGAAGCTGCTCGGAGAAACCAACCTGTAGAAACATCAAAGGTAGCATCGAAACCAAAGAAGTTAAAGCCATAACAACTGCCTTATACCTTGAGGAATCATGCAAGTCCGGTTGTGAAGATGAGCAAGGTGGAATCAGATTGGTCGGATATCACTAACACTAATTTAGGTCAATACAATTTTGAAGAGTCTTTAGAAGCATTTGATAAGGATATTACATTGACTATGGAAAGAATTGTCAGCTCTGGGTTAGCTCATATCACTTTGTTTCCTATATCTGTCCAGTGCCCGGAGTTAATCATGATAGTAGCCAGTGCTTACAATCCTGCTACAAGACTATGCATGGATTCATAAGGCAATGTGATTATTAATCTTACTCCTCAAGCATTTCAGAGTATATTTGATGTTCCAGATCCAAAGAACTTAGTACAATTGAATGAGGCGGAGGCCTTAGAGAATTACAATAAGTATAAGCAGTCAAATAAATCTCACTTGAACAAGAAGTGGTTGACAACAGAAAAGAAATCTCTATCCAAGCTTGCAGAGTAGCCAAAGAGGGCAGATTTCTATGAAGAGATATCAAGGTTGATTGTGATGTTGTCTAGGGTGTTTGGGAAGAGGGATGCATTTTACTTCAAGGAGTGGATGTTTCCTTTTATTCAGACTATTTTGAAAGGAGAACAATAGTTTGATTGGTCGATGATTGTCTTTGATGCCATATATGATCAGTTAACAAGGATCAGAGAAACCAAGTGCTTCTTTATGACCTCTTACATTGTTTATGCAACAACAAGAGTGGGTGTTTTTCTAGGTTTAAACAAAGTTGGTATAATGGGAGCTTTGGATGGGCAGAAGAAGGTGTGGGAGCACTATGATCAATTATCTCTTCAGGTTGCTGAGACTCATTTCAGAAGAGTCAATGATGCATTTTTATATGTGATCATCAATCAATTGAATGGAGATGCCGGATACCGGTTGAGCCAAGAAGCTATGGCTTTTATTGCTGAATGGGGATGTTGGTATATCCAATACCCTAAATTTACATACTTCAGGTTATATGGTTTTGAAGGTCACCCACACTTGCTTCCAAGGTGCTGCAGTAACAGAATAGTGCTTATGGAGTTTGTGTATCAGGCTATGGGAGTTAATGCTAGGTTTGGGATCAAGCATAAAACTGGATGTCATAAATTTCCCATGAAATTGGGTGAATATAGCTGTCAACACTTGAAGGGAGCAAAGGTGGTTTGTAATGAGTTGATACAATTGAAATTGGGATTGTATACAGCTCGTAAGTATTTTGACCCAAAGAAGAAAATGTATGCATTATTACCTTCAGTGTTCACTAGACATTTTAATTTGTTAGAAGACTTTTGGAGTGATCGGCAGGATGAGTATGATTTGGGAAAGAAGAACTATGAAAGATTGTCGGTTGCACTCATGGCAGAGCTAGGTATTAAAGAAAACATTCCTGACACTTTGGTGGATGATGGAATTGTATTGGATCCATCATATGAAGCTTTGAACATTGGGACCAAGAGTCTGGATCCGATTGACTGGGATGTTGAGGAGACCATTGATATCAAGAAGATAGGAAGGCAAGTATTCGATAGGAGCGTGCAATGGTTGGTACTAAGAACTCAGAGTCCTCAAGAACCAGCTCCTAAAAAGGGTAAAGGGTACAAGAGGATTAAAAGGAAGACACCTCCCAAAGAGCCATTGGAATTCTTTCCTCCGGACATTGAAGAAATAGAACTTGAGGTGGTAGATGATGAAGAAGAAACACAAGAAGGAGATGTTCCAATTGGAGGATCTGCTGTTTCAACACCTATATTAGGTGAATCATCCGCTCAAGCCCCAATTACAAGAAAGAAAAGTAAAGAAATTCAAGAAGGAACCCTTCATAGCATGGCTGAAACTGCTAAAGGGAAAGGAGTGGAGGAAGAAGTTCTTGAGGTTGAGATGGATTCAGATGAGACTCTATCTGAAAAGGATTTGCAAGAAAACATGCCTCTAGAGTAGAGTATTGAGCAAATTCTGACACAAGAAGAGCAATGGAAAATGTTTGAAGATGCTACAAGAGATTCTGATTCAAGGGCTGCAGCGGAGAAGCAAAAGGAAATGGATGCTAAGATGCAAACTGATGCTCTACTTCACCAGCAGCAATTAAAGGCAAAACAAATTGAAACAAGGGCAGCAACTGATGAAGTAGAGAAGCAAATGAGGCAACGAGAGCATGAGCTCAAGGTCAAAGCAGAAAAATGACAAGTTAGAATTGATACAAAAGATCCATGATCTTGAGGAGGAGAAAGCAAGAAACCAGAGGGAAAAGGAAATCCTGGTTGCTAGGTTGAAACTTGCAGAAGAAGCTCGACAAAAAGAGGAAGGAGTAGAAAAGATAAGAAAGGAAAAAGAGGCCGAAGAGCTGATTAGGAAACAATAGGAAGAAGAAGCCGAAGCTGAAAAACTTAAGACTTTGGAGGCAGAAAGGTTAGAAAGGGAAAAGCTAGAAGCCTTAGAAAAAGAGAAATTGGAAAGGGAGGCTCTAGAAAGGGAAGCCTTAGAAAAGGAAAGGTTGGAAAAGGAAGGAGTAGAGAGAAATCAGTTGGAGGAAGAAAGGTTAAGGAAAGAAGGAAAAGATAAGAAAATACAAGAACAAAAAGATAGAGAAGAGGCTGAGAAGTCAGTGCAGATGCATATACTGCAGGAACAACAAGAAAAAGCGAAGGTTGATTCTCAATCTCAGGAAAATGTACAACCACCTTCTACAATTGTTGCTTCTTCCATGATGACTACTGCTCCAATTGCTCCTACATGGCTGAAATTAGACCTGTAGAAAAGGGCAAGAACACCTCCACAACCTCTCAATTGGGAGGACATGATGAAGGGCCTAAGAAGAAGGCTAAAATTCTACATTCTACTAGACTCACAGATAAAGGGGAGATAGTTGCTGAATGTGCCATGTTTATGACAGAAAAGGAGGTAGGGGATATGTAGCTAACAGACTATCAGCTGAGTACGGTCAATTTGGGAAGACCCACTAGAAATCAGCAAATGAATTTGATTGATGTAGTGGCTTCAACAACTAAATCAAGAATGATAAAGGACAAGCAAAAGAAGGATGAGCTTAAGGCTCAATTGGATTAGTTGCATTCATTCTTGAAGAGTGTCTCCTCTCCAAGGTCACAACAAGTTGCAACCATTGAGACTCTTGTTTTGTTAAGCAAAAAGGAGGTAGATGATTTGGTGCAAGTTAGAGGTAAGGTGGAGATGGTAGACAAATGGATAGACAAATTGAACTGAGAGGTAGGTGAGGTTTTAACAAAAGGATTTGAAGCTTACAAAGAGGCAGAAGGAGTAATAAAAGAGATGCATCAATACATTGAGGCATCAAAAAAACAAGAAGAAGAGTATAAGGAGTGTAGTGAAAAGTTAGAAAAGGTAAATACATTGCCTCTAACTACTCTTCTAGAACAATCTATACTTGAGGATGATAACAAAGACTTTGTGGAGAAGACTTTTTGCATACTCAAGTTTAGGACTGGCTTTTTGAGCAAACACAAGGATGAGATTCAAGAAGCAGTTAATGATTTGACTGAGCAGTTGGAAGAGTTGGAAGCAGTCATGGCCATAATTGTAGATGTGAATGTAATGACGAAAGATGGCATGCCTTTGAGTCAGGTTAAAGAGAAATGGAATGAAAGATTTCAAGGACTCATGCAAAAAGAGGATGATGGAGAAGAGTCAATATTAGATCGGTTAATGGATGTTAAAGAGGAAGTAAAAGCTTCAGGAAGAGAATTGACAAAGGTGAAAAGTATGAAAGAGTTTGCTGCAGTCGAGTTGGATCAGATCAAATTTGAAGATGACTGGATTGATGGGCCAGATATGGATACTTTACAGCAAGTCTTCATCAGCTACGATGAGTTCATGGCAGATCCAGCTTCGCATGCATGAACCCTTGCATGTTGCATGCATGATTTTTATCTTCCTTGCATGTTGCATGCATACAATACTGACAGTCTTGGGGGCGCATGATTTCTTTTCTTTTCTCCTATCTTCTATTTTTAGTTAAACTGGACGTCTAATGTAAGAACTCAAGATCAAATTGATCTGAGTTTCCAAGAAAGTTGTTGTTCCTAAAAAGGTGGATAGCTTAAAATAGAAGTGAAGTTTGAACTTTTTGTATATCTATAAATACTAGATGGGTATCATATTGTAAAGGTCGGCTAATTGAGAATTAGATTGGCTTACCTAATGCTAGGAGATAAAGTTTTGTAGTGATTTTACAGAGATACATTGTACTTGATCCTTTTATAGTTAATAGAATTTATAGGTTTACGCAATATGGAGTTGGAATTGAGTTGTTTTGTTTGATAAGGTTAATAAGTTATAATCCATCTGAATGCCAGTGATTGTGCTGAAGCATGATAGTTTCTTATGTGATGAAAGTCATTAGAAGAAACTAGATTTAAAGATTATCTTGTTAGATTGTCACTGAATTGAAGTTATTAAAGTCTGTTGATCTATGATCTTGATGATGAATGAATGTGTGTTGGTTTTGAAAAGTCCTTGAATTATTTGTGATATATGATTGTGAAGTTAATTAAGCACCTAAAATGTATATAGTGGTATAGATTACGCTATAGATTGTGTCATCTTATGGTTTTCTTGATTTGATTGGAAGAAACATTCATTATTGAAGATATATGTCCGGATGATAGATAAATTTGATTCATATTTACTAGTTTTACCCTTTAATCTATCTTTTTCTTTTGTTTGAAACCCCATTGATTTACTAAAAATAGTTTGATAAGATGAGTCACCACTTAAATCTTTTACCAGCACAGGCCCCTTGAACATTATAGTTGCATGAACCAATTGAGTGACACCAGACAGTTGAGAACCAACTACCAAGACCTTGGGAGTTAGGCTACTACATGTTGTCTTTCTTTTTCAGGAGAAATAGAATAAAAACATTCTGTTTTAATGTTGTTTGTGTCATTTTAACCATCAACAATACCCAGTGGCAATGGAGTTGGGTGGAAAGTATTTGTACCAGTTGAGAGCTCACCTTTTGAAAGAGGTAGCTAGTAGCCTTAAAGCTATATTCTATTTTATAACATGATGTACTGTGCAAGCATTTGATATGTCTTGAATATGTTCTGTGACACTTTTAAAATCCTCCCCTATGAATTTGGGGAGTTCCTTTAATGTGTTATCAGTGATAGGATCCCTTGAGTAGCTGGGGATATTGGCAGAATAAGTGGGCTACCAAAATTTATTGGTGGTCCTAGAATAGCCATTTACGATGGTTGTTGTGTTGTGCTTGACCCTACAACCCTTTGGTGAGTTACAACCACAAGAGGTAGTAATAATAACCTTGATTTTGTGCTATAAATGATGTAATAGGCCTTCGACTCATAAATTCCGAATTCTATTCAGGTTGGAATAGGTCCCACCGGGCAATGCTAGAAAAATAACTATTAATGCTTAAAACCTTCACTCTAGGAAAGCAAAAACCAACATCCTATGGGGAGTTTCACATATGCGGGACTTAATTTTACTGTCTACGAAGCGACCTCCAGGATTTTAGAAGTTGACTCTTCAAATGTTTTGGGAGAAAAGGGGGAGAAGGAAAAGAAAGAAGAACTAAAATAAAACTTAGGTGATACACGAAAAACACTTTTGGGATTCACTACTAACTTGCATAATATGGCTTAAAACTTTTTAAAATATTACAAACAGTTTAAAAGAGTAGATACATGATTAAAATACCACAATATTATCAAAAAATTATACTATAGAGGCAATGAATAGAAAAAATTTAAACAACTATCAATTCCACACAACTTGACATAGAACACCATGTTCTCTTCATTGTTGAATGGAGAACAAATTATGAAGGCCCAAAGACACAATAAAAAATATTCAATCATTCTCATGTGAGGCACCTACTAAGGTCTTTGAAATGAAAATAAAAACTACTGACATTTCTATTCAAAACTGAAATATTACAATTTTATTCTCTGAAAGATAGTTAACAAAATCTTGTTGAGCGACCCCCTCTTGACAATGATAACACCCCTGAATATATAGGCACCATTGCTTTGCATGGATAGGACTCTCGAGATCAAGGGAACATGACACCTGGAACCTCTGCGACACTTGGAGTCTCCCAATAGCTCTCATAATGAGGTATGAGTAACATAATTAGATCCTATAAATTTTTAGCGTGCACACATATATGATCTACGGATCCTAGGAATGTCGCTACCTTAACATTTGGTGGTTTCTTGATGCTGATGCATACCTCACTTAGACTGTCCATGGCATCTCGACCAATGGCACAACCCATTCCCGTGAAGGGGACCCTTCTGCTCTTTAAAGTGCATGGCAATGCCACGTGGAGGCTAGTACCCATCCTTTTGAATATGCCTTCTTTTAATGAGCCAACAACTTCAGAGCCACCATGTGGCACCTTGGTACTATCTCCAAAGACAATTGAGTACTACTTGTAGCGAGTAAGTGCAGGGGCACCACATGTTGCTAGTGGGGAGGCCCATATATAAACCAAAAACTACCAAGGTCATGGAATAAAAGAGAAGGCAAGAATTAGATTCCCGACTTATACAACCACATCCAACGAGGTGTTAAGGCACACATCTCAAAAGCGTGGATTTGATCCATAATTTCCACTCTCATTTGTGAACTTCGTGATATAACTCCATTTTTGGTTCCCTTGGACATGTCTAATGGTAGTGTGATCTCCAAGTCCACCCTTTCTCTCATTCCCTTTTAATAGTGCAATTTCCACTAGGTCTTTCTAGATATTCTCTATCCTACCATCATTAACATAGACACCCCCAACCCAACTCCCAAAAGAAAGCTAGAGTATCACCCTACCCATCATACCAAAAATAAAATCTCAACTCACCTTCTCCACCACCTTCAAACCATTCTACATCATTTTTTTTTATGGTGAAAACTCTTCCTTCTTTTGATCCTATTCCTGTTCTCATTAAGGATTTTAGTAGTGATTTTCCATTTGTCACATATCTCGATAGTGAATCACCCATGTCCTCTCTTGAGGAGAACTTGTTTGAATTCTTGGATATTTCAACATTATCATCAATCTTTAAATGATCATTAACACTTAGCTCACAAGATATTAAGGAAGACACTATACTTAAAGGTAATTCCTTATCCCTCACTACAGGTGAGATGTCCAATATTGCGTTGATATTTATTCCTATACAAGCTCATCCTCCCTCCCCATATGATAAATATTTCGAGGATGATATCTTGTTTGATAATGACTTATAGAGCATTATCTTCATTTTATTAAAACATAGGATTTTGTGTGTTTTCTATGAACTATCCCCATCGATATTCTTGTTTATACTTGTTAGTCCTCCCTAGATGACCCATGTTACCCTTATAGGTACATAAATATAGGGGAAAGCCTATTTTCATATTATTTTATTTGTATCTACTGTTTCTTGATTTACCACTTTTAGGGATGGTACAAAGCATCGACATTTAGGTCTCTTCCATGTTGGCCCAAAATTTTATTTGTCTTCATGTTTATTTCTTACTTTGTACTTGTAGTTACATGTGGCATGGGGAATGATGACATTACAATATATTTATTCTATATGATGAGAATAATTATGATCAAACTCACATATTTATATTGAACTCAAGCCACTAGATCTCTCAGTGTGTGTATTTTCAAGTGATGTTGTAAGTTTTCATGTGACATAGATCTACACCATGTGATGCTATGAGAATAATGTCATGTGTTCCATGCTTAAAAAAATATTATTTATGCCTCTTTTATTTGGTATCTTTCTTTCCTCTCTTATACCTTAAAATAAATTGCATTCTTGGTATCATGCAATTATTTTAAGGGTGCCTCTCAAAACACACACTAAAATTTTATGATCTCTTAAGTATCTACCTCTATGAAATTGGTTATCTTTACACTCTCCATAGTGTTGGTAGCATATGAGCCACATAGTCTAATGCAACTTGCTAGCCTATGGGCCCTCATATGTCCTACCTATTTGTAACACTTTTCATGGTCATCCTACAATGTAGCTTATGGTGTCCATGTTTTATCAAAAGCATCATATGGAGTAGATAAAATAACATGGCTTGCTAGCCATACTTGGCGTCCTTTCTAGCAACACATAATTGGAACATCTCTTTTATACATCCCCATAATGCTCTTTTCTCCTCTCTCTTCTCATTTTATTGAGTGCTTTTTAAAATAATTGTTCACATTATGTTTTAATTTGAATGTGATTTTTTTATTAGTTACTCTAGGAAGTAAGCTAGCGTATTTTCTTACCTAATGTTAAATAATGTTTGTGCCCTATGCAAGATAAATTCATAGGCTAGCTTTCCAAGTCTTCTCTCTTGGGGCATGTAAACCTCAGTTGAAGATTATGCATTCTCTACAATATCCTTTGGTATAATTCATTATTTTTGCATTTACTTTAATATGCATATTTAGTTAAAAACATATGTATGCTAAAGTGGGGGAAAAATGTAATATGGAAAATTTTACACCCTTGTAATTTCATGTTATGTTTTTCGCTCACGTCGACACCTAGATGTGAATTATCTAAAATACAATATGTTAGAACTTTGGTTCTATGGTTCTCATATTTTTGTGATGATTTGAGGTTTTTGAATATGAATTTATTATATGGGAGTGCAATGTATGAACCTTCACATGACACACTAGCATTGTATGAAAATTTATGATTCTAGTGGCCTTTTGAGCATTACTCTTTCCTTGCCATTACTGATAGTTGGGACAATAATGGCTCTATGAACTTCTTGAATATTTTTCTAACCTTTCCTGCCCTCTATTATTGCTAACTTAGAAAAATGGATTTTTTTAATCATTCATTCTTTAAAAAAGAAAAAAGTGGTAAATACTTTTGACCTAGTGCTATGAATCAATGGGGTCACAAATGGGGGACCTCATCCCCAATATAAACATTCAATAATAACACTCTAGAGGGATTATAAACTTGATGGAAAGAACAAAAACACCATAACTTGACCATCATAATATGACACTATTGGATTTGTATCATTCATTCTATCATTATTCTCAACAAAAGATTTCTTAAAAGCTATATCCCTTGGAAGAAAAACTAGCAATCTCCATAGCTACTCTGTGAAGCTTTACCAATCCATTTTTCATGTAAATATCACTTGATCCTTAAAAAAATAAATTGTGAGTTTTTGGCAATAATTGAAGCAAGGTAGTAGTGTTATTATTAGTGTTTATTAAAGCTTTAATGTGACATTTCTCTTGTTGCATTGTTTCCATTATTTTACTATTGATATTCAACTTTGTTTATGGTTCCTAAGTGCTAACAATAATTGCATTTAAGAGTATTCTTAATCTAGATTTCATTACTATCATTTAGGGTTTTTATTTTTATATCATTTGTTTCAAGAAAAATATATTCAAACTAGGCTATCTTTGGGGATTGAAAGACTAATACGGGGTTTGACTAAGGTAAGCCCCTAAACAACCACCAAAATATTTTATTTTCTCTCCTTTGTTGCAAGTCTATTGGAGAAAAAACATTTTTATTTATTGACCTCTTTTCGAGCCCCATTGTTCCATTTTTTGCCTCATTTTATTTCAATATTCAAGTAATTTTCTTGTTAAAATTAATCTTGTAATTCTAGTTATTTCATATTTTAGATTTTCATTTGGTATTCTATGCATGTAGAGATTTTTTTTCATACTAGGGCATATATTCGGTTGCATGTTTGGAAAAATGACCACGTGTTGCACATATGTCCTCACATCATTTTGACATCCCAAAATGACTTCCAAATTTTTATCCCAGGTTCCTTGTCATCTATATTATTTATTTTTGTTGTAATAGAAAGTTACTATTACTTTTCAGTTATCAGATATCTTCACCAATTTAAATTTTCTTTAAGTGCCTTAGTCAATTTCATTTTTTCTAGAAAAGGATAAAATTTACACAAATCTGAACAACAGATTTAGATAGACATAAATATTGGTGGTTTATCCTAATGTAAATGGTAAAGTTTCTCTCAAAAGAATCTAATATTCCTTTCATTAGAGTCAAATTTTCCACATTACAACAATCAATTCTTAAGAACCCAACAAATGATATATGCACAAGTACACACACAACTACAGTCTTACCTTTTCCCTTTTCTTACTTGGTTTTCTACACAACACATGTTGAGCAGTCATTGCACAACTACACCATACTAAACACACAATATTTGCACATCTTTGCATAACATTGCTTGTCCACATATGTGAACTGTGCACATTGAAACACACCTTTTCTTGGATACATCCAATTTGGCACTATATGCATTTGATATCTAGCCATACCTACATGATATATTTTACTAGCCATGTTTGACACTTGAAACCATAAAAACAAATTTCACGTTCCTATCCACATGAAAAGTATACCATATTCTTTTTCCATCTATTAGCATATTGTTAAAGGTCTAACTAACATGACACTCTTGTGTCAGTAATTGCTATATAGAAGGTACAACTAGAGAAGTTCATACTAGCGAGTTGTTTTGTACAAAATACTATACAAATATTTTTCATGCAATACATTTACATTGTAAAGTATTCCACTCTTCTTGAATGTGCATATGCATACTAATCTACAATTTCTTATATATATTCTACAAATTTTGTAGGTTAATTTTAATTTGCATATTTATCCTTCGATTCTCCTTGACTTTGGATCAATTTACTAAGACTAAAATATGACATGGATGGAATTACCAAACTTTATTTGTAGCCTTATAAATTCATGGAAAAAAATGTTACGCCTAATGGTAATATTGTGTGCTATGATCATATGATAGTTTTATGCTATTCATCCTCATAAATGCATTTATGCTGAACACCAATTCTCTTGGTGTTGTGGGGATCTAAATAATTTTGTGAAAACCCCTTAAGCATGGGTGCTAAGAGAAGACTTTGTCCATAAGATATCCTACTAGAGTGGGATTTTGTACCCAAGAGTAAAATTTATAGTATTCAAGTATATGCAAACAAATATTATAATATATTAAAATAACAAAAAATTGCTAAATACCTCATGAGGCACCTTTAATAAAATCTTATAAAATTTATTTGATATTCTTGTTTTTTACTTAACAATGCTTATCAAGTCATTAAATAATTCCAAAGACTAAAGAGACCAATTCAAACCACCATATTAAATGTTCTAGGTAGCGTGTAAATACTTCTCAATAGAATGCATACCTCACAATCCTTAACACTAAGCCAAAATAAATCAAATGCATACCTCAGAATCCTTAACACTAAGCCAAAAACAATCAAATGCATACCTCACAATCCTTAACACTAAACCAAAAACAATCAATTATTTATATATCGAATATTTACGAGCTACGAAATATCAAACCATTCTTCCAATTTTTTTATATTAAATTAAAACAAATTAAAATATTTTAGAAATTAAATATATATATAGTACTGTTCAAAACAAATTGATATATTTAAGTATTAGTTTCTTATTTGGCATTAGAGAGCAGTACATACATTACCCAGTACTACTTCTTTTGGAAAAGTAAAGATATACAAGATATTTAAAATACTAATTAAAAACCAGTACCATCTCCTTTTAGAAAAGCAGGTTCTGAAATCTAAAAAGCTCGTAGACTTGGAAGACATTAAATAACCAAAGATTCTTTCCATGTGAAGTTGGGATAAGTAGCACCATGAAAACTATATAATTATTCATTATCTTAATTCAATATTAAAATCCCTTTCATAGTACTTTTTCACATAATCGAAATGGCCTTGTCATTTCAAATACATGAATGATGAATAGTTCAGATGTGAGACACATGAATATACCCAACTGGATCATCTTGCAAAAAAAACTGTGGAACTACTTTCGGTAAATCAGAAACCTTGTAATTCTCACTTTAGAATTATTCCATTGTATGATATCGGTAGAGTGTTAGAATAAACTATTCCCAAATGTGGGATTCAATGCACAAAGTTTGTACTGAGCCCACAAATACTGTCTGTGACAAATTATGTTGTTCATTAAAGATGACTGCGTTTTGACTTCATATGTAAAATCCATCTACTGGCTCTAATTTTCTAATATTTAGAAATTTGTGTGGCTAGGCTTTATTGGCCCACCACCTGTCTTAATTTGACAGTTATAAGTAGTTATCATGAAGGCAACAACTCGCCAAACCAAGGTTTATTTCAATCTGCAAGTCTTGTTCAGTTGCTTTGTAAAGAAAGGTATGTCGAGATTGATAGAACCACTGAGATTAGTGGGAGTGATTGGGGATGTTCTTGATGTCTTCACTCCATCAGTAAAAATTAGTGTGATATACAACACAAACATGGAAGTCAAGAATGGCTTCGAGTTCATGCCTTGCCATATCAGATTTCCTCCTCAAGTTAGAGTTGATGGTCATATGGGCATATTTTATACGCTGGTAAAATAGAACCTCTATATAATTTTTCTGAGTTGTGATTTTATCCTACTGGTTAATATAATAATCAGTTTTTCTCAAAAAAACTGTGAGTTTTGTTTATATTAA
The DNA here is from genome assembly GCA_007115665.2 of Sequoiadendron giganteum. Classification (NCBI taxonomy): domain Eukaryota; kingdom Viridiplantae; phylum Streptophyta; class Pinopsida; order Cupressales; family Cupressaceae; genus Sequoiadendron; species Sequoiadendron giganteum. Next base: position 20,920,525 of record CM021105.1, read on the forward strand.
TTTTCTGGATCATATGATAAAAAAACTGCAGAATTTACAAATATAGTTCTAACAGATGTTGAAAAATATTGAAGAAGATCAAAACAGAAGAAGTTTATTAAAAAGTATAATGTTAATAAGTAGGAGGTATTTACTGCAGTGTGTCAAATTATGATATTATTAGTAGGATTCAAATGCTCAATTTTTATATCAAACTCAGTGATCCATATTTCATGAGTAGTTCACAAGAACCCATCTCCCATGTGAATGAATGATCTACTTAATAGATTTGTAGACCATTCATTTGCATGAGAGATGGGTTCATGTGTACTACTCCTCATGAAATATGAGTTAGACTTAAAAGCTACTTAGTTGAAAAAAGATAGTAATATCATAATTATAATGTTAAAAAGCTATAAAAATCTCATATATATAGAGATAATAAGTATCCTATTATTTTTGATAGTAACTTGATTTATGAACAATTGATTTTTGATTAAGAGTTAATATGAGTTTATGGATAATTAGCTTTTCAGATTAAAACTCTAAGCAATAGTTAGTTTACTGGTCTTATTGTTAAAAAGAAAAACCACAAATTATGAAACCTGCATATAATTATTCTTTTCATTGAATGTTTCATGTTTTATAAGCTCTAATAATGGGTTCTACTGAGCTTTCTGAGCAGGTAATGACAGACCCAGATGTCCCTAATCCCAGTGATCCTACTGGACGCGAGTATCTCCATTGGTATTGTCCCAAGTTTCTCTAAACTGGAACAAATAGTTTAATTAAGCTATCAATTGAATCTATACTATTTACTTTAGAAAATATAGTTTGAAGTACAACTACTATCAGTAGTAGTCAAACAGGTAATCCTTATAAATGAGAATGCCTGCTGTTGTGTTTAACTTGTGCAGGATGGTGACTGATATACCTGGAACAAAATCCAGTTCTTTTGGTAAGCGAGCAGAATGTTTGGCCATTGAATCTGTAACTATGAAGGAAGTTTATATAGATTTTAACTGGGTTTGTTTTTCTTTGGGTGTAGGTCGAGAACTAGTGAGTTATGAGAGTCCAACGCCTTCAATAGGAATTCATCGATATGTATTTGCTTTGTTCCAGCAAGAGGAGAGGGGAGCAGTAGATGCTCCTCCTCGTCGTCACCATTTTAGTACTAGGGAGTTTGCAGAGAGCAATGGGTTGGGATTACCGGTTGCTGCGGTGTTCTTCAACGCCCAACGAGAGACTGCTTCACGAAGACGTTAAAATCTACACAGGGATTTTCATAGTTATGTATTGCACTGTATATTTTGTATCAGTTTAATGTATATCATTTGGTCAGGTTACCTTATGACACTTATTTTCCAACTCGTTTTTGGGGGTATGCTGAACTGCCATAATTATATGTGGTGCTTTACTTGTGTATATATTATCATTTCCATCATAAAGCTCAGTAATTTATTTACACAAGTTTTCATTATGAAAGTTTTAGTAATTTATCATTTAAATTTATTTTGAGTTTAAAATATTAGTTTGTCATAAAAAGTAATCAGGAAGAAAGAATAATTTGAAGAAAAAGGTTTATGGAGATGTTTTTTTAGTATAAAAATGTTCTTTTCAAAAAAATTGTGTGGGCTCCTAAGATTGAATGGAAATCTAAGGATTTTGTGTAGTTATAATTGGAATATTAAGACAATAAGCTATGATGGGAATACATATATTATTTGATCAACTCATATTTTTTGATGTGGTTACCAAATCCTAAAAACATGTTGCCTAGATTATGTGTGAATTAAAAAATGGATAAGGATCTTGTATTTTTTGCCTTCTTGTCAACATAAATTGACAACTAGGCAAAACAAATTGAATGTGAGGACTCTTCTTTTCTTTTCCATATTTTCCACAAATCAAATGACTTCACTAGGGATTGCTTGTTCAATAGGGGGAATCATAAGTTTTGGAGAAAGAAGGAAAACAACGAGCTAAATCTTCCTCAAGAAGAAGAGAAAGAGATGGTTATCTTGGACTAGAGGAAGGATAAGGTAAAAATCCAAGAATTAGAAAATACAGAAATTAAGTGTGATACCCAAAGAAATTTGTAAAATGAAGACGAAATATATTTTTTTAAAATTCGTATTAAATGAAGATGAAATACATATTTTTATGAGTCATTTGGCCTATATAAAGTACAATATTGTTAGTTGGCTCTAGCAAAAGAACTAGAGGCCAATGGAGGAAGATTATTACTATCTCAAGTGAGGTGGATACATGGATTTAGTTAATGACTATCTAGAGTTCCTAAACATGAGGAGTGGGAATTTTTTGAAACACTAAATGTTCTCTCTTCTTCTTTGCAATATGCTTTATTTCTATCCTCCAACTAAATTTTTGTTGTTCATGTGGTGTCTTTTGGAGCCTTTTTGTTGCAATATTCTTTTGTTAGTCCATGTTTGTAGTCTCCTTGTTGTTTGTTGGGATTTTTATCACATTTACCATCTAGTAAAAAATTTGTTGTTTGTTGGGATTTTTATCACATTTACCATATAGTAAAAAATATGAAAGAATAACCAAACACAAATTTATACTATATGAAGATGATTTGATTTTGCATTACTTATAAATTAGAGAAAATATGTTTTATAATTTTTATTTTTTATTTAGATAACCATCTATGAGGTCTTCGATTGGGGCCCTCACCTAAACTACGACTAAAAAAGGAGCATTAAAATTTATATTGAGATAAATAACTAGAGGTAAAGAACCCTTAATCTAACTCAATTGTCAAGCTAAGAAACAAACACCACCAAGCAAGAGAAATACAAATAAACAAACCATACCAATGCTAGGAAGCCTAAACAAACCCCCTCTTCCTATGAGTCTAGAGGATCATATGAATATGAGATATTTTCCTATTAGTTGACCCACTTCCTAAGAATTTATTGAGCCATAGACTCAAAGGGTTTTTAAACCTTTAGTCTATGTTAAGTAGAGGAGGAATTATCAACATGAATAACTTTAAGCTAGGGGAGATATAATAGAGGAGAGATTGCCAAAGTCAAAGAAGGATCCCCCATAGATGAAGGTGTAAAAAAGAGAGGAGAAAAATCTAATTAGATCATCATCTGGGAAGAGGACACAACCATAGTAGGAAGAATCATAATACAAAATAATTTAAATGAGAGGGAAGTAGAATAGGGTATCCTTTTCATCTTTTTTCGAGTACAAGCATTTACCATGTGGTCATAAGTAAATAATGATCTACAATGAAAAATTTATCTTGTCATAATCCAAAGGTCGCTTCTAAAATTATTTCCCTAAGTGTAAATGAATTTCTTCTAGAAGGAAACTAGCAAAGTCCATCTCAAATAGAAATCATGCATAGGTTGTAATGGACCACTTGTTCATTTTAGGAGCAATAGAGATACTTTATCCCAAGGTATTTCCAATGGTAGGAAAGATATATAATGTTACCAAAAATAGAGTAGAAAGTGCTATAAATGAATCCAAATAGGGGCTAAAGCAAAAGATGCAAAGGAAAGGAAAAATATAGGAACAACAGCTTCATAAAAAGGATAGTTTAACCATAGAACTATATTACAACTTCTAATATATCTTGACACTTTCAATAATCCACACACAACCAAAAAACATTGGTATAGGTATAAAATAATAAATCATTGAACAACAAAGGTTTTTGAATGATTTTGTAACCTAAGTGTGAACCTTTACTAGACTCAACTAGAGATTTTAGAATTAACATATAAGACACAATTTTATCTAACATTATTTATCCTTCAAAACCGTAGACCCCATGACCACAAGAGGGATTTCTAAGATTTGCACATCATGTAGGAAGAGACCTAAGATTGATGATCACTAGTAGGAATGTTTTCAATTGAAGCATTTTTAGATGCTATAGTGCCTATTGTAGGTCAATTAAAGACTTGATGAACCACAGACTAGTACATAATAGAATCTAATCTCACTTTATAGTTTTAGACTATCAATTCCTACACTAAAACCTTTGATAAATAAGAAAAAATTGAAGCTTTTTGATCCACACCCTTTGAGAATGTTGTGTTGTTGACAACTAATAAAGCATTATAACTACTTGGAGAGGAGGTAATTTCTTAAAACATGGTGCACTAGATGAAATACCAAAGGGGATAGAAGAATTTTTAATCAACATAGTGTTTTAACTCTTGGATGAACATGTTCATAAATTTTTTCTCACCAAATTTCATTCTTATTAATGGGTTATTTGGAAATAGTAGTGGTTCAAGGTTTGTGATATAGTTGGTGTCAATGAAACATTAATTTATTCCAGCACACCCCATATATTAATTTTATCAATACTTAAATAAATGTTCTCCCTAATCTAGAAAGGACGGGTCTTGGCACAAAGCCTGGTTACGTACCCATTTAAAAATATTTATATCATTGACATTTTATTGAGTATTTTAGCAATTTACTCCTCTCCTTAAGGAATGATGCAATATTCTCCATTTCTTTCCTTTTTTTTGTCAGAGAAAAAGGTAAAGACTACTAGTCCTCAAAACTCCATGTGACACCTTTCTTTGTGCCTACTAGCCTTCGCTACATCATTTTAACTTGTGGTTTTATTTTAACACCATAAATCAATCCATTCTTATGATCAACATAATGATTATATCATCATGATTATTATATTTTTATCATAACTCATGAGAACATCGGAAATATATCTTTACTATTCATTTACCATATTTGACTCATAAAAATGATTGGAGACCATTATTTATTTCTATGCCACAACATTTCACTAATGGAATATAAAAAGATAATCACATATGAGGATTTTCACGACTTATCCTCAATCATAATAAAAACTCATTAGCTACCAAACTTATATGTACAAACATTTTTTGGTGGCATATTTTAATTAACACATGAACATTTACAGTTGTACAATTTTATTAATATATATGATACTTTTTTTCAATTAGGTATACCAATCCATATACCATTCACCCATATATAGATTTTTATTATTTGTCTATTCTAGCATATATTTTTTAGAATGATTCTTCATCCTACATTTAGTATAAGAATGGAGGTCCAAACATTTTTTGTTCTATGTCCTTGTTTCCTAAAATGAGAACATTAATTATATTGAACTTATTTGTTTGTAGTTAATATTACTATAAAATTATTTAATTCTTTTTTCCTCTAACAGATCTAAGGCCTTCATTTTTTGGCCTTACACTTGGTTCAATGAGATTTCTAATAACTTTATCATGTTTGCATAATCTTAAAATTAACATTCTTTACAATACATCCTTTATTGTAATTATCATGACAACAATAAACAAGATTTTCAATTTTAAATATAATCTTATGTTCAACTTGTCTTTCCTTATTTGAAGATCTTCAACTATATTACATGTATCATATGATACATCAACTAGAGAACACAATTCATTTGTATCAAACAAGGCATTGCATAGTGAAGGCTTCAACTTCAAACATGTATTTTCCTTTGAGATTTCTTCAAGTCTTTGACATTTATTTGTAATATGTTATTTTAATTCTAATATTTGATCATATTGAGAACTATTCTTCTTTGCAAGGATTCAAATTTTTTTTCAAACCAATCAATATTTTCTTCAAATTCTTCATTTTTCTCTTGAACTTTCATGATTTCTTATTCTAAAATTTATTTTTCATACATTAAATAATCATTTTATTTCTTCATTTATTTTTAATCTTTCTCATTGACATAGTTTGAATTTCTTCACCTATTTATTTTTTAACCACACATAAGAACTACCTAAGTGATATGGACTCAAATATCTTTTAACCTAAATATTCCAACACTAAGTATTTTGAGACAACTTCTTACAAAAAATATCTCTTCAACTAACACCTTCTAATTGACATGGAATGACACTTGCTAAGCACTACATAAACTTTATCTCTCTATGGAATCTACAAAATCTTCAATCGTAACACTTCCATAAGGTCATTCAACCTTGTGCCACTATAACTCCACAAAAATCCTCAAAGGGTCCACACAAAAGTCTTAAAAATATTTGATTCTAAACTTACACAAGTGAAACCAAAAATAGAAGTAGACAATACCACATTTAGAGCTTGGAAAACCTTTTCAACACCTATAAGACTAGGGAAAAAGTCCTTTGTACATGCAAAATTCATGCTCTCCAAAAAATTTAGTTGTTGACAAGGTTCACTAGACAAGTTAAAGCCCATGGGGGTTGAAAATGTGAGCATCGACTAAAATTATTACCCACTTTTCATATAACTAGGGGTAAAAGATAGGGGCAATGTGCACCCAAGTCTTCTTCACTGACAAGCTTCACTGTCCATACACTACTAGCACTATGTTTACAAAAAAAAAGAGTAGCTGTAATGTGCAAAACTACAAATGAGCGCCCACTATTGTGCCAAAATCTTAGTGATGCTCACAAGCTTGCCTCTTTGCACCCTTCATTGACCTTCAAACACCATTAATCTTCTAAACACATCTTCATAGGTTACATATTTTTCTGCTGACTAATAAACAACAAAAATATGCAACCAACAATCTTTAAATGGCATTACACATATTGGGCCACAAATGTATAAGAATCTTCAATATATTCGTAACACTCTTCTTATTCTCTTATAGAACTCTTGACAAACCACAAATGACAACCTGCACGACTCACAACTCAAGATTATCCATAATATCATGTTGAAAAAACAAAGATAATACATACAAATAATAAAAACAAAAAAACACAAATTCACATTGACTATTAATTTTATATTATATATTTATCAATAATTCATATAACACATTTTACATGTTCATAAAAAATCACTTATCATATTTCATACTTATTATTCTTATAATTTAATCTATAATATAAACAATAACTATAATTAATTTATTCTAATAATTTAATTCTTTAATAAAATATTTGACTAATAATTTTATTTTTTAATAAAAATATTTTGTAAAATATTCTCAATCATAATTTTTAATTTATTCTATTAATTACATATATATTTAAAATCTAAAATATTAATTTCCAATTTATAACATAAATCTTTTCTCAAAATTTATATAAATATTTTTTATTTTTTATTTAAACTTATCTACAATCTAAAATATGATTTTTTCTTTCTCCTTAAATACCCTTTTCTATAAATAATTCTTACCTAAAATCTAATATATTAACTTTCTACTTGACATAATTCAATATTTAATATATATACATTTCACACTTCTAAATTTCTAACATATCTTCGAATATTTGATGTAATATTCTCCGTCTTCTTGTTCTTTATGTTTCTCTAGAGTCTTTTGGTTATAGTGATGTCGGTGTTGTAAAGGGAGACAAAAGTGTACGCCTACTTTTTAAGAATTTGTCACTTGTCTCACATATTTTATTTTTATAAAGTTAATGATGTGTCCATATCTACATCACTACAATGGTGAAAATAGAAAGTGGTGAACATGTAAAGTACTTTTTGTCCAATTGAGCTAAAAGGGAGAACCTAGGTGGTCTCAAAAGCACAAAAAGTAATAATAAGTGAAGTATTAAAGAAAAGAAAAAGTTAAAAGTTTTAAATATTAAGAAAGTTTAAAGTTTTTAGAATTAATATTTGTTTTTTTGAATGTTATAGAAAAAAAAATTCTTATCTATCTTTTTATTTTTTGGTTTTATACTTATTTTTATAAGAATTAGGAATACTAATGCATCTAATGCATTATGTTTCTTTTTTAGTTCTTACCAATGAATATATAGAATTAAAATTTTTGATAAAAAATATTATAGTTTGTATTTAATTTTCTATTTTTAATAAGTAAGTTTGATAGAAAGTAAGCTTTTGAATTCAACTGTGTCTGTTTTTTTTTTCAACGTTTCAGATCACATCATCTATAAGCTTTAACTAGTTTGATTTTACTATTAAGATGTGTAATATGATAGTTGATTTAAAGTATTATTGATAGAATAATTAATTTGCTAACACTATTAATAAAATGAAATTTGTTGAATTACTTTAAAAAAATCTTAAATAAAAGAACCTAATTCAACCAAACTTATAATTATGTTGCAAATGTTAATCAAAGAGATGCAATGTCAAATGAGAATTAAAGGTCTAAATATGATGTAATTTCATAATTACATTTGAAAATGAATGCATTTAACTTTAAATTGATGGAAGATACTAGAATTTACATGTATAATGTTTTTTGAGTAATTTATGAAACAAATAAATATAAAATAGATCAAAAAAATACAATTATTCATTATCTTTTATTAATATATTTTTTTATTGTTAATTTTTAAAATATTTTAAATTAATAGATATAATTTTTTTAGTTATATTTTTATTAATTATTTTAATCACAATCTCTCATATTTTCTCTATTTCACCTTTTCAATAAATTAAAATTGTTTCAAATATGATTAAAAAATTTATATTCATTGGTCCATAATCTTTTAAATAAAAAATAATGTCATTTATCAAATAGACAATAAATAGAATTTGAAGGTGACATGAAAATACATTTGCACTATTAACTTTTTTATAGTCAAAATAAAATAGTTAAAAGATTTCATAGCTTATATCAGGCTAATATTACTATTCACAATTATTATCCAATAGAATGATAAATAAATTAGTTTAAAGTATTTTTTTAAAAATTGGTAAAAATATACATTAGAAAATTTGGTCAAACTATTTTAATTCTACCATCTCATTGGTTCATTTGTTAACAACTAATAAATTGAATGAATGCATTAGTATTCTATCTCTCTCCCACGAATAAGAAACACTAAATACAAAAAAATATTTTCACCATTTTTTAAAAATTACATTTCTTATCACATTTAATTCATTGAATCAAATATCAACTATATTAATGACTTGAATGGGATGGACACTATTGTATACGTCATAATTTTTGGCCTTATTGTGTATTTTTTGATTGGTTGATATAGGAAGCAAACATTAGAAAAATAAATTGTCATTCAATTTAAAAAAATGTATTGCATTAATTTTTTGGTTAAGTTGTCAATCCTATTAATATTTTGAATGACAATCAACACTCTTATAGATATATGATAATATTTGGAGGTGTCAAAATAAATTATTTTGAAAGTTATTTCTTTTTTAGTTCCTGCCAATAAGCATATAGAATTAATTTTTTTGACCAAGAATGCAATAGTTTGTATTTTATTTTCTATTTTTAATAATTATACAAATTTCATTTATGTGTCTTTTGATTGGTTGATATTGGGAACATTTGTGCAAACATCATTTTACCTTCTTTTTTTGTAAATGACATGTCTTAACACATTTAATCAGTGAATTAAATGTCAACTATATTAATGGCTTGAATGACATTAGCACTATTATATGCATCATAAATTTTGGCCTTATTGTGTATTTTTTGATTGGTTGATTTTAGAAGCAACCACTAAAAAAAATTGTTGTTTAATTTAAAAAAAAATTGTAACACAATATTTTTTTGGTTAAGTTGTCAACCTTGTTAATGTTTTGAATGACACAATCAATATTATAAATATGATAATATTTGGAGGTGACAAAATAAATTATTTTGAAAGGTATTTCTACCTACGATGAAATATTTGCAATTATTTTGTCAAATTCACTTCAAAATCCATCCATAAAAATTTCCATTGGATTTATAATACATTAATTTTTTTTGGTTAAATTTCAATCATATTATTGTCTTAAATGAGAAGAAATACTATTGTATAGATCATGATATAAAAAAGACATATAAAACTAAAAATATGTGCAAATCTATACATTGAGATATACCACCCAATAAATTTAATAAATATTCATTCTATAAGAAGATATATACAATCTTACCTTAAAAAATTTCAAAAAAAAAAATTGTTCTTCTCAAAATTCTTTTATGTCGACACAATGTGAATGGTTAGGGATTGGAATTATGGAATTGATATTTTATCACACCTGATAGTTTTATTGGGAAGTCAAAGCATTCCTCAGCTCAAAATCTAGCATTGAATCATTCTTCTACTCTCTTTTCTATACTAGATAGTGAGTCCTTTGGGTAGTGATGCCTTGGTAGTGAGCCATTCTTTCTAGACAACGGGTATTCCATTTTGTAATCTATTGTAACTGGTTATAATATACTGTGAGTTGATCCTCACTGTGGTTTTTTACCTTTCAAGGGTTTTCCACATAAATTAGGCATTCTTGTATTTATTAATGTGATGCATGCTTTAATTGTCCCTTTCTATTTTTTCAAGTTTGATAAGATGATTTGAATGTATGTTTAAGTTGATGAAGTTAATGAATTTTAGTGCATACTGATTCATCCCCCCTCTTAGTATTCCGAGTGTTCAATAATTGGTATCATAGCTTGGTTGCTTCAATTGGCTTAATCATTGAGGTAGATCTTGGAGGTTGAACACATGGAAACTAGGAGGTATCCTATTCCTTCAAAAGATATTATCATGGAAGGGTTCATTGAAGAAGACTATGAAGTTGACATGGAAGAAGAACTCAAATATGCTCTTGATGATCTGGATAAAGTAGAATGTGAGAATAAAGATCTGAAAGAAAATATTAAGGAAGCAAATGAGTGCATCAAGAAGTTGAGGGATAAAATGAAGATATTTAAAGAAAAAATCAAGGAAAGAAATGAGCAGCTCAAACAATCAAATTTGACAATCACTAGTCTAAAAGTGCAAGTTGAAGAAGGAAAAAGAGTTGAAGATTGCTTGAATGCCAAATTGAAAGACAAGTCTACAAAATGTTCAAGACTTGAAGAAAAATTTTTAACTTTGAGGAAAGATCCAGATGGAGAAAGCAAAGAGTCAAGAGGAAAAATTCAAGAAGAGCTCCACCTTGCTTGATGATATGCTTGCTAGTAAAAAAAATTCAAAATAAAAAGAAGGATTAGGGTTTAAAAAAGGAGAAATATCAAAGGAGAATCATACTCCAAACAATGCTGAAAAGAAGAATCATGAACAAAGGAAGACTGGAGATAAGAAGAGAAATATCAAACATGTTCAAAACCAAAAGACAAGTTTTAATACACCACCTATCAGACATCAACTGCACAACGATATTCATCTTTTAATGATTACTATTATTCTTGAAAATATTTGGACATAGAGCTATAAAGTGTAGAAGCAGAATGAATCATAACTTTCAATCATTTTTTGGTCAGTATTATACATGCACGATAGATTTGGTCATAAGGCTAGTGAATGCAAAAGTTAGATGATGAATATCTAAAATAATGGTAGTATGTTCCAATATTTCAATGGTTATTGTCATACATGCAATGGGTTTGGGTATAAATATTTTGAATGAAAATATAAAATGGAAAGAAGTAAGTTTGTTCAGTAAAAAGGTGCTATATATCATAATAGTAATAAACTAGGACACCTAGCTAAGTTTTGTAGAAGTACAAATGTGAAACTCTTTGGTTCATAAAAGAAGATTGATCTGTTAAAGAAGGTTGATCCGGTTGAGATGAAGGAGATGAAAAAGATATGGAATAAAAAGGAAGAGAATAAGGTGAAGAATGAGTATGTGCCAAATCTTAGTGTAGATGTTTCCTTCGGAAACTAGATAGAAAGCATTGGCTTAGGGGTAGTTTTAGTAGAAAACTTTCCAGCCCCTTGCCAAACATGTGATGCCGATGTCTTCAACATATTGGAGTATGGATTGGTTGTTATTCTTGATTTGTTGGTGAAATATCCGATGTGAAATCTCTTGTTACGAAGATCTATGGAATTTTTTGATGTGCTTGGGATGACATAGTGAGAGTTTGATAGCTTTTCAACCTTTCTCTACTACAATTGATACAGATATTATGTCATTAGAAGTGGGTTTATATTTCATTATTCATATTTGAAAAGTTATTTGTATTCGAGTATTCAAAGTGGAGAGCATAGAAAAAGAGAGTTGAAGCAATTCTGGTGTATTGTGTGAAACCCTACTAGCAAATTCCAAAGGTATTTATCAATTTCTTGCAAAACTCTAATTTGAAAGAAGTTCAAGATGTAGACTCCTCAGGTTATTGATGTACTTGAGTGACCAAGACCTAAGTTCAAGAAGCACCCATACAAATCTATAGAAATATATCCTATAGGCATGTTTTCTAGGTTTCTGAGTGGTGTAATGCACAAAGAGGATGAACGGATATATATTCATACGAAGATGGATGAGTATGGCCATCTAAAGTTTGTAGAATTAAAGGAAAAGATTCTAACTGGTGATGATTTCGAGCTCAAACTAGAGTACGCCAATCTAACAGAGAAGAAATTGGATGAGTGGAATGAGTTTCCCAATTTTTGTTATGAAGATGAGTGGGTGAAATATGTTCTTAGCAGAATACATGACAAATTCATGTCGTTAGAATACATTCAGGGGGAGCAAAACATAGTGTGAAATTATCATGGGTGGCAATTTACGATGCTATAAACTATTTGATAGAATACCTTAAAGAATGTGATCTCATGAAATGTTACAATTTATGATAGTCGATACTTAAGGACTGTGAAATGAAGACAATGGCTTACAAGTGACTATGACTATGAATTAACTGTTAATACCTTCTATGATTTGTAGAGACTTGACTATAATTTGTAGTCTTGTAGTCTCATGACAATATTTTTTGGTAATATGTGGGACAATCATAGTCAATAGGCACCATGAAGAGGATAGTACTAAAAAAATGCAACTATTCAAAGGGAAGTGTTAGAGTCATGAAATTGTGAGTTCAAATGAAGGATTTGTGAAGATTAAATAGTTATCAAGAATATATCTTGGTGATTAAAAGAAAATAACTAGTCATCTTCAAGTAGCTCTATATCACTTATCATCATGCAAGAACATTCATGAGCTAATAGCAAGTGGAGAAGCAAAAAAAATCGGTTTGGATGTGTTTTCAGTCAGTTTAGGCCTATTTGAGAAGCCTACATGGGTGTAATCTGAGTTAAGAGAAGTTTGAAGGAAAAAGCATGCAATTTGAGGCATTTTAGGGTCCTAAAATAGAGGCTTTTTTTCCTTGTATGCCCAACAACCTAAAGTTTCATACAAATTGACATCAATTCAAATCAATTTCATGCATATTTGTGAATATTAGTTCAAGTTTAGTTAGGGGCACACTTCGAGGAGCATGAAAATAAGAAGAGGTCAAGCTCAAAGTGAACTCACTCATCACCAAAAATTTCCATGATTTGCTACTAGTTCAAAGAGAGTTCCACACCTAGTCAGCTCTCATCCCATCATGCAAACTCAACATCTTCCATGAGGTTCAAGTTTAATTAAGCTGAAGAGGTTTTCCATAAAGCCAAGCATTCAACTCTTTAGAGAGAGTTATTTCATTCTTCTTTTTTTCTTATGCAAGAGAAGATATTGTAACTCAATTTGAGAGATATTTTCATGTAGAGTGGTAAGTTCATGTAGTTTTGAAGTATGTTTTTAGAATTGTACAAGCAAAATTCCTCTTTTCAATAAAAAGTAGCATATTTGTCTTCTCAAAATTCATGTGTTGAATGATATTATGAATGATTTGATTTGATTTTTATGATTTTAATGTTGAATCCTTGAATTATGTCTCATTTGAAATCATCTTTATGCAAGAATATGAAAAAAATCATACAAGTCATAGGGTGTGTGAATGTTTTCAGTAGTTATAGTTGTGAAAACACATATTTTTCCTTTGATAAAACCTAAAATATAACCTTCCTTTGAAACATTGTTGTGTGAACTTGTCAAGAAATTGTTTTGTGCATATAATAGGGTAGATTTTTAGAGAAATTATGAGTTCAAACAAGTACAAGTCATTTAATCATTGGTGGATCACCTCCTTGGTTCATTTCATCTCAATTTTAGTTATTCTATACTTTTTCCTACCAAATTAGTAAGCTTTTAGGAGGTCCATCGAGGGAACCATCCCTCTCTACAGGTTCATCTTTGCCATAAGTGACCTACAACTTAAAGATGATCCCATGTTTCATAGGATAGTTAAGTTTTACACTTAGCCAGGGTGCAATCCTCATGAAAATAGTAATATGATGATATAATCTCATCAATCCAAGTAATATTAAATAATATTAAATCTAAATAAAAAATTATTTTAATACTTAATGAAAAATGAATTAAGAATTTAAAGAAGCAAATAAATTGCAACTCACTTGGAAGTTAGTAGAGTCTTAGTAAAGTTGTAACATATTTGTCCTCAAGGGCTCAACTTGTCTATATTATCCTCTTCTCTCTAGTCTAGGTGCTCCAAATAATGGAATAAGGGAAAGGACAATAAAATAATCTTAAGAAATGAGTGATGAGATGTTATTATAGTGATATTATAATCACCCAAAGCTTCAAGAAGATGAGCCACTTAGTCTTGTTGGGTGTGTCTAATTCATTATGAAATGGAAATTAGAGTTGATTCCTAATAATTGACTCATTATCCTACTCAAGAAGCTATGGGTATAAGAGAAATGATAAAATTTATAGATAAATAAAAAAATCAATAACCAAATAGCATTTGGGAATGAGATTGAAGTTGATTAATGTCTCTTAGTGTTTATTTGATGATTTTGATATCCACACCTACTTTGGTATCAACATCAACATTTGTCATTGTTGGTTTCCTTTACTTTGGTTCAACACTTCTAGGTATTTCAAGTATTTTAATTGTACTACTATAATTCTTGTTATGAAAATTTTTTCTTCTTTAGAAATTGGAGTATCATCTATTATCATTTCTTTAAAATGGTTAGTTTTATCTTATATTTTATGAATTCCCATTCCCTCAACTAATACTACTTTGTGTATTTTCCCCTTGTTAACCATAATTTTATCTTGACCATAGTTTCTGTATACACCTAAATTTGGTCCGTAGGAAATTAATTAAGTACAAGCTATTTAATCAATAAATATTTAATTCTTCTACTTATAAATAAATCGATAAATTTATTTATATAGTTCACTTTCTTAAATTCTTCTTATCTAAAATCATTTTCTTCATGTCTTAATTAAATAAACAACTTTAATTAGTTGGTTTTATTTAATTAAATCCCTTTTATTAAATTCAAATTTTATATTTGAATTTAGTCACATTTCTACTAACTTCTCATCTTCCACCTCATCATGTGTCTCATGAAATTAAATATTCTTAATATTTAATTGGCATTTATCTTCAACAAATTCTAACCAATTTTGAGACACTTGGCTTTCTCATCCATTTGATTTTCCTCCACACTTGGCAGTTTGTTCGACTAAAGGGAACACTCTCCTTGATTCTCTCTAACCTCTTCACATTCGTCCGTCCATCTTTCACAGATCAAATCCAAACCGTTGAATCCTACCACATAGGCTGATGCCTTGGAGAAATCTATAAATACAACCTCATTTACAACATTTCATATAGAGAGCTTAGCATAATTAAACTCTGCCAAAATTCGACTAGCATTGTTATCTTAGCATTAGCATTGAGCATTTTAGTGTTTACATCTTTGCATCATTTAGTTGAATCATGGCTTTAGCATTACCTGCATCTT
Source organism: Sequoiadendron giganteum (assembly GCA_007115665.2). Taxonomy (NCBI): domain Eukaryota; kingdom Viridiplantae; phylum Streptophyta; class Pinopsida; order Cupressales; family Cupressaceae; genus Sequoiadendron; species Sequoiadendron giganteum. The sequence goes on from CM021105.1 coordinate 20,936,076, forward strand.
AATTTCTGTAGTTGCATCATAGCATTTTCATTATCAATATCATAGCATTATCATAATCTTATCTCATCATCTACAACATATCGTTTTAGCAATCAATCATGTAGAAAGGTTTATTGCATTTCCAACATCTCGTTCATCAAGTTGTCATTTGACAAGTCATGTTCATACACAAAATCTGAGAGCCATAATGACTTGAAAAATCCTTGGAGATAGAGGACAATGGGACGACTTTAGAGAGTTTGTTTATTTCAATTCAATTAGATTGTTATTTGAATTCTCTAATATAATGTTTCATTGATTGTGTTGTACTACTTTTTCACTCACATATTTTATAATACACCAAGATAGATTTTGGCGCCCACCATGGGGCCTAGCCCCGTTTTTAACATTTTCTAGCAAGTTTTTGTTCACAGGTTTGATCATGAATTTCAATGTAGCACACCCGAAGCATCTTTTAGCGCATCCACCTACTCTTTTGGCTCGTCCAATCTCTGTTTCAGCGCATCTATCAACTCTTCTAGTGCATTTAGTCTCTATTTCAATGCATCTAGGGGATCTTTTAGCTCATTTCTCTTCTCTTCTAGTGCATACAAGACTTTGGTTTTCATTTTATGCTTTCTAGAATAGTGCATTTAGGGTGTTTAATAGCACATTTAGTGAATCTTTTAGCACATATGGTTTCTATTTTAACGCATTTAGCTTTATTTGCATAAAATTATAATTCTGGGAACTAATTGATGTCTCTTTGTTTTGTAGATACTTTAAATGCTATCAAAGACAACTATTTGAAACTACTAATGGTGTTTAGGTTGGAGTTATTTTTGTTTTCCTTTGATTAAATTAGGAATCTAGTTTTATTAAGAGGTTAATGAACACCATGTATGCTGCACTTCTAAAGTGATAGACCTATGCTTTCCCCTTCATTGGGTGATCAAAATGCTAGACTCACTCTTTTATTTATTGCAATAACACCTTTAGAAGGCCTGCCATAGTGGGAAACAGTACTCACCCTACGAGAACGACCTAAGTGGGAAGAACTAAAGCCAAGCATTCCAACCCACTATAATCAAACGTGATTGTGATGAAAGTCACATTCAACGGTAGTGTGCATTGATAACCATCCCCAAAGCCTTTGTTCTAAAGGTTGGGAGGTCTCCTAAGGGAGTTTATCATTTTTGCCACATCGAATGAAACCCTTACTAAGAACTGTATGTGTAGTATCCAACCGAGTTAGTTTTCGAACATTTTTAATATTCACAGTGCAAGGGGAGGGGAAGAATCTGCCCCCAAGATACTCACCATATAAATACCAAGGATTATTAGCCAAAAAGTGAAGGACTTGGCTTTTGGTTAAGACTCAAAAAAGGAAAAAACACGGGCACCCTCTAGGGGGTGACACGGCTATGTGAACTGACGTAGTTCTAAGATGTGGGCTGTGATGTTATAAATGACCCTTGACATTAGAAAAGTGACTGATCTGTTAGCTATTATTTAATACCTATGGAAATCAAAGGGATCAGACCAAATCCTTGAACATACGTTTAATGTTTAGCTCATAGGGTGAAACCAACTATTTTACAAATTACTGCTGTGTTTGAAAGCATTTTTCAAGAGGTCATCCATTTAAAAAAACTTAATTCACATGGGTCACAAAAAAGAAAACCAGGTAAACTCATTGTTCAGAAGATTTTTCATCCATAAAACACCCAATTCACTTAGTTGAAAACAAGAAAACTAGACAAACTTTAAAAACGGTGACCATTTCCAGTTTAGCGCATCAACTTTCTGTTCCAGCGCATCTACTTGATCTTTTAGCTCATCCAGTCTTTGTTTTAGGGCATTTGGCCCACCTTCTAGCTCATTTAGTTCATATTCCAGCACATCCGAGTTCTGTTCTAGTGCATTTAGCTCATGGTCTAGCACATTTACCTCACTTTTCTAGCACATCAACTTTCTTTTGTAGCACATATAGAGGGGCAGTCTAGTGCATCTAGGTTATTTTCTGACACATTGAGCTCATATTCCAGTGCATGCATATTATTTTCCAGCACATTCACCAAACCTTTCAATGCATGCATTTCCTATTCTAGTGCATCTGAGGAATAGTCTAGTGCATCTAGGCCATCTTTTAGCACGCCTGTGCCATCTTTTAACGCATCTGAACCCTGTTTTAGTGCATCCATTTGAGTGAAAAATAGAGAGCTAATTTGACTGTCTGTCAGACACTTAAAACCAGATTTAGGGATTCTTTCCTCAACACAAATCATTCCTCATTCAACCATCAATTTGAACTTGAACAAACTGGCCTTTGCAAGTGAATTTTCTTTAACTAAACTTGGATCAAACCATCTTAAAGTGCCTAATCATCAAACCTATCTTTGATTGTTAGCTGAGTTTCATCATCAGGATCTATCATCCTTCATCATGAAATAACATGCTATCATCAAATTCATCACCTTAGTCTCATCAGTAGAATCCATCATTCTATTTGACTTAGGTATCTCTTTGGCACTCCTAAACAAAGATCACAGTATAGTAAACTTTTATCACTTGTATGCTCGTTTTAACAAGGTCTCAAAAACAAAAACTCAAGGAACAAGAACTTGAAACTCAAAACATCATGCTGAAGGTGAAGAAAATCCATTTCATAGCAGGGAAAAATTTAAGAACCCCCCCCTCAGCTAAAGTGTAAAATCCTAGCGAATCTTGTATTATTCCCGATAAAAATATTAATTTTATTGGCAATTTTTTTTCGTTTTTCAAGAAAAAATAATAATCCCAATTAGCGAATCTTTTACAATCGCTAGAAGTCTATGGAAAATCATGGCGAAATGCAATTTTTTTAAATGAATAAAATATTTTTCATTGGCGATTAAAACCTTTTTTCAAACCATTTTTTTTTTGTTGGCGAATTAACCCTATTTTAAAAATAGAAAAAAAAAATGTTGGCGAATAAAACCTTTTTTCAAAGCAAAAAAAATATTTTCATAGGCGAATTAAACATAATCTCAAACTAATAAAAAATTTTAGTGGCGAAATAAACAAATTTGCCAATAAAAATCAGTGTGGTTCGCAAAAATATCAAATTCCGAGACATATTTTCCGTACATTCAAATTCCTTCATAAAGAGTCCAGAATGTGAACAACTGTCAACATATTTATTATTTATGAAGCCAGATGTTAGTGCAAATTAATATAATCTTTGACTGTTAGATGAATTTTTGATGGACGACTATAGTTGCGTTCCACAAGTAAATCTCTGAAGCACTAGACTTGTGAATTGAAACCTCCAGAATAACAGTAGAACCATTAGATGCGGCCATGTGGCGAGATCAAGGATCATTGCTCATCACTCATCACTCATTCTGTCTTTTCAATGCCTCGATGTTGTACTTTTCATTTAATTGAAATTCTCAATCTTTTTGAAGAGAGTTTGGTTGTTGTATTGCTAGTACTGGCAGTGGTGGCGATTAATGCTATATGTGATATGAACATCTGAAGCAATTTCTTGGACAACTCATAGCTTTAATGAAACAAGATTTGTAATGATTTCATATCGTTTGAGTGGCACTAGTGATTTTGATAGTTTGTTAGCTTGAGTTATAGTTTGTGTGTAGCCAAACGTCAATCAAATTAAAGATTTTAATTGTACACAAATCACGATTATCATTATACCCAGGCTGGTAGCGACACTGGTGTTTGGTGGCCCATAAATAGGGATAGTGAATAGTGGATAGTGTCACAAGGGTTTTCATTTTCTCTGGTTAATAAGGATTCAGGAAGAAGATGATGTGGTATTATTGGGGATACATTAAATTTTCCTACCTACAGTTATGTAGTTACATAGTAATTAGTAAAAGACGAATTTCCTTCAAGTTCAGAATGGGTGGAATTGGAAAGAAGTTGATTTGGTTAACCTAACTTCTCAGATAGGTTTTGAACCAGGATGAGGAGCTTTGATGGAGGTAAGTGCTATACCAATGCATGGAAGTTGCGTACAAAATATGGGAGTAGATTTGCTACTCCTCTTGTATCCTCACAACTCCCTTTTCCCCAGCATGGTTGGCCTAGCAAGTTCCATGCATTTATTTTCAGAGACACATTTGTATTACATCTTCTGCATGACTCTGGTTCTCAAAGGGGATAAGTACATTTTTTTATCTTCAGAACTCCCATTTCCCTAGAATGATTAGAACCCCCTTTCCCCCAGCATGGTTGGAATTGGGAAAATCCCTTGTGTTTAAACTTAATTTTCAATGCCACATTTGTATTACGTTATCACAAGCAGAAGCTTGGAATCATGCATTTATTTTTAAAGTTACATTTGTATTAAGTTGTCACCAACAAAAGCTTGGAAATTGGAATCAATTTGTAATCCATTGTAATGAGTAACAGCTTGGAATAAATTATTAAATTTTATCTATGTAAAGTGACACACTGACATATGTTATTTATACAAAACGAGAGCTTGCCTGCTCTACAACTACTTGTCTTTAAAAAAATATGTAATAATGTGACATTAAAATTCAATTGCAATAAAATAAATGGTTGTGTTGTGCTATTCTTCGTTATTCATTTACACTTACAGTAAAGAGTTATTTTCTAAGTTCAAAACTTCAGTGTCTATTTATATTAATATATTCAAATTGATTTTTTTCCTTTAAGAAATTAAGTAATATACTTTATACAATATGCACTTGATAATTCATGGTTATATCGGGCCATCGGGGGAATGCAATCATTCGTTCCACCGATGTTTATGTGTTACATCGATGTGCTTACTTTTTTTGACTCTATTGATATATCGGGGAGAGTACGTTATGAGTCAACTCGATAGAGTATTGTTACACCAATACTAGGTTGTGACCTATTTTCTTCGGGCCATCTGTGAGGTTGTGATGGGGGTTCTGCCGATGAAGCATTGTTAGGCCGATGGTATTGAATTTTGTTAGGAATGGGGGAAGGACTACGAGTATGGGATTTCAAATGCACAGAGTGATAGGATTGTGAACTTAAACCTCCATAATCACCCTATAATCGTTAGATTTAGAAAGATCAACGGTTAAAAATTTGCAACTTTAATGTTCCAATTTCGAAAAAAATGTTTTTAGAGCACTTTATATTGCTAAGTGTCAACTGTCAAGTGGTTTTTTTTAACTTTTAAGTGAAAGGGTTAGCATACAGGGATATTTTTTTAAGTCCTTTGCAACGTTAAGTTACCGAACCCTTGGCCTTGATGCTAATCCTAGCACACAAAAGTTTAAAACGACTTTAAAACACATGTGTCAATGTGTCATGTTTATTTTTTTAAGTTAATATAATAAATTAGTCAAGTTTCAACTGTTGGATGATCATTTGATGTATGGTTGTATTTGCATTCTAGAATGAAATGAAAGTAGCGATAGGCTTGTGAACTTAAACCTCCAGAATCACCCTATAACCATTAGATTTAGAAAGATCAGCGGTTAAAAATTTGAAACTTTAATGTTCCAATTTCGGAAAAAAAAGAATTTAAAGCACTTTATACTGCTAAGTGTCAGTTCTGTCAAGTGATTTTTTTAAAATTTTAAGTGAGAGGGTCAGCACACGGGGAGATTTTTTAAGTCATTTGCAACATTAAGTTACCGACCCCTTGGCCTTGATGCTAATCCTAGCACACAAAAGTTTAAAACAACTTTAAAACACGTGTCAATGTGTCATGTTTATTTTTTTAAGTTAATATAATAAATTAGTCAAGTTTCAACCGTTGGATGATCATTTGATGTATGGTTGTATTTGCATTTTGGAATGAAATGTATAGAGTGATAGGCTTGCGAACTTAAACCTCCAGAATCACCCTATAATCGTTAGATTTAGAAAGATCAATGGTTAAAAATTTGAAACTTTAATGTTCCAATTTAAAAAAAAGCATTTAAAGCACTTTGTACTACTAAGTGTCAACTGTCAAGTGATTTTTTTTAATTTTTAAGTGAGAGGGTCGGCACATGGGGAGATTTTTTTAAGTCCTTTCACCTTTGCAACGTTAAGTTACCGACCCCTTGGCCTTGATACCAATCCTAGTGCACAAAAGTTTAAAACAACTTTAAAACACATGTGTCATGTTTATTTTTTAAGTTAATATCATAAATTACTCAAGTTTCAACCATTGGATGAACATTTGATGTATGGTTGTAGTTGCATTACGAAATGAAATGCACAGAGCAATAGGCTTGCGAACATAAACCTCCGAAATCACCTTATAATCGTTAGATTTAGAAATATCAATGGTTTAGAATTTGCAACATGTAAAATTAAGACGTTTGATTCACTTTAATGTTACAATTTTGAGAAAAAGAGCACTTTATACTACTAAGTGAGGGTCAACACACGGGGAAATTTCAGTCTTCACTCTTCAAATTGCTCATTGCAGTGCACCACCCTGTTTTGGATTCTACAGTTCCACTTCCAAAAAAGCCATTCCAGTTTCCATGACTGTCAGCATTAATCTCTTCAAGAGTCAGGACTCAGAATCCGGGTAAGTGAAAAATTCCTGCAGCTACGTTTCATCGCTTGACATTTCTTAAAATCTTATTTTGTCAAAATTTGAAGTTTGGGTTTAGAGACTTAAGAATTAAGAAAAATTAAGGAGGACTAATAGGTATTAGGAAATTCAAATTTCAAAACTTCACATTGTATAAGCATGTCTACCACCAGTACCACTAGAGCAATGTACGATAAAAAAATACATTATGCAGAATTGCTTAAAACCCCAGGTTTCACTGATGGGTACCATGATATTTATGATCCTGAAATCTATGGTAGGCGTACCTCAAAACTTAGATTTTCATCTCAAAATAAGGCTGCAAAGAAAACACAAGTTAATAGTATCAGTGCACTGTGGGTAACTGGATTAGGGCGCATGATGTTACATGAAGTTTTCCCTTGCCCATAATTTATCATGGTTTGTGCCAAAAGTTATGATGATAAGAAAAGAGAAATTGTTAATAAAGATAACCAAGTAGAATTGTTATCCATTAATGTAGAAGAACTTGGAAAAGTGTTGGGGTTTACAAATGAATAATTTGGAAACGACCACATTGACCTAGAAAAGCTTGCTAGTGATTATGAAGCAGTGGAAGAAAGGGACAAAAATAATTTCTTAAATAAAATAGTTCAGGATAGAAATAAATTGAAAGGTGATCATAAGCCTCCTTATTATTTGGATATTTTTAAACCATGGGTTCATGATATTATTTCCATGCTAGCATTTGCCTCAGCCTGGATAGCAATTTGGAAGTGGGTGCAAGCCTCCTTGAAATGGTATTTAATAACCATTATGGTGTTGAACATGTCAAATATAACTATATTCAACACATTGTAGAATCCATGCATAAACAAATTTTAATGATTAAAGAAGGTTCCACCAAGACATTTAGGTTCACAACCTACTTGTGCTATCTTTTTCTACTCAAAATTAGAGGAAAGTTTCAGACCAACAAGCTTCAAATTCAGCCCTATTTGTAATGCAAAGGAAAAGAAAATGGCTCCAGTATATGAATGGACCACTAAAATAAGGATGCATGATTCTCAAAGGAACTACAGTCATTTTGTAGACTAATTTTTGGCTCCACTGCATCAAGCAATTACAAATACTCCAATGCCTAGATTGCCTATGTCATGTAGAAATTGCATGCAACTAGGAAAAGAAATACAATTGGCCGATTGCTACTTAATGGAAGAATATTCTGTGCTAAGATTTTATGGATCGGGAGTACAACTATATAAACTTCCAATACATGTGACAAAAAGGGTTTTTGCATTGGAATATGTAAGGCAGGTGCAGAGTGCTGATGAACTACACTTTCTTAGTCAACAAAAGAAGACCTTATTTCCTTCTTTACCTTTTTCATGTGAAGGGTTCACATTCGAGAGAAAAGCATTTAGTGTGGCACCTAATATTTTGATTTTTTTTGACTTTGATGTTATCTGTCACTGGCAGTATGATCCATGTGACATCATTAAATCAATGATTGTGGCCAATAGGAATGCTACAAGTAGAATTCAACATCAAAGTAAACCCTTGCTTGAAAAATTGAGAAACAAGGATTCTTGGGATGAGGTCAAAATAGCAATGGAGAAAAGTGCTGCTGAGAATGGTATTTATTTTGAACAATTGTCAGCAGAAACTTTGGCATTGCATTGAAAGACAATCATGACATACAACAATTTTTATGAAAAAAGTGATAAAACATCTAGTAGAGTAAAAATTCTAGGTTCTATAGAGAAGGAAGTTACAGATAAAAATTGGTCATGATAAAAAATTACTGCCTTTTGGTCTATGAGGAAGGAGCTAGGTGATCAAAGATCTCTTGCAGAGTATGGAGCTAACGAAGAAGATAAAGAGTTTAGAAAAATGTGGCATATAGAGAATCCTGGTGAACATGAAAATAAAGAAAGTGATGACGAATCTAATGATGATAGTGAAGAAGTAGAACAAATCCATGCCAATTACAAACCTGGTTTAAGTGAGGCTGCAAAAGAAGCATATGCTTCAGCATATACTTCAGGAGCAAGCATAATTGAAAAAATTGGTTATGAAGGTGGTCCTTTGGGGTCCAAAAGACAAGGCCCTTGGATGGTAACAAATGCTGAGCATAGAAAACCAGTTGATAAATTTGGCCTTGGGCTTGGAGGTGAAAAAGTAGACCAAGGGCATACAAGTCAAACTCAATTTGTTAGAGCTTCTAATCCTCATCCTCATGGTCAGATACAATCACAACTAGGATATGCCCTTGGTGGACAACTTAGTGCAACTGGGAGTGCCATTGGTGGTGATGGTATGGGTAGTAGTACTAGTAGTGGTCAACATGTGCTACAACAACAAATTACACACAAGAGGAAAATAATACAAGATACCACAGAAACACCAGGTGATCAAGGCAATCAAAAGAGGCAAAGGATTTTGACAGGTCCAAGTCACACTGTCAATGGATCCACCACAAAGGAGTTATTCCCAAGCACTCCCCCAATTCCAGCTAGTGTGGCTGCAACATCATTAGAAATTGCAAGTATTCCTATTCCTTCACCATTAAAACATTCCATTGTTCCTGCCTCCCCAGGTTATGATTTCATTGAAGAGTTTAAAAATAAATCAGACTTGAATAAAAAAGAAAAGAAGCAACTGATGGAGAGTGTGTCTGCTGTAACTTCAAATCCTGCAACAACCATGGTATTACCCACATTTGACACAAATAAAGATATCATGGAGTACACAATTATTGTTCCCACAATTCAAAACAAACCAACAAATGAGATGGATCGATCTGAATACCAGGTAACCAATTTTTAATTGGGTTTTTCTGGCCTAAAAAATACTGAGAAAATTAATGTATCAAAGAAGAACAATGAATTCATGTACACATCATTGCTAAAGCAAGATAGAGAGAAGGAAAGGTTGCAGACCCTAATAGAAAAGTTACAGGAAGATGTAGCAAGTGAGAAAGCAAAGAGGAAAGCAACAGATAATAAGAGCAATGAATTAGAAAAAAGAATAATAAAATCTGCCTCTACATCAACAAGCAAAGAGGATAAACCAAATGAGAGAGAAGTGAATGACTTGAAGCGAAGGCTAGATGAGAGCAACAAGAAATATGATGAGGAAAAATCCACTTCAAAAAAATTAAGACTAAGCATTGAGAATGGAAATGCACAGTGGGAACAAAAATTGGAGAAATAGAGAAAATCAAATGAAAGATTGGAGATAGAGCCGACAAAAGCAAAAGAAGAAATTAAGTCTTCTCAAAATAAGTTATCTGCATTTTGTAGAGATATAGTGAGGCATATGCAAAAAAATATCCCGGATGAAATAATGTAGAGGTTTGATCATTTGTGTGACATGTTTCAATTGATTGATGCTATCAGACAACATTATAAGAAGCTCAACAAATATTTAATGGATAACAAAAATGTGTTGGAATTAGAGAGATCTGCAAATCAAGTTCAACAAATAGTCTACAAAACCAGTGATAATGATTTGAAATCAAAAGGGATTACTAATCGGATTGAAACCTCAATGAATTTTTCATCTATCATTGAAAAGTGTTTGAGAATGCGTGGAACAAAGGAATATTTGCATTTGGTTGCAAAAAAGATGAAGGTGGTGGATGAAAAGGTAAGGAACTTCACAAATCTTGGTTTTCTAGAGGCTTTTGACACAAATGACCGATTCATTGGAAAGGATGGTTTCATAAAGAAGATGGAAGGTGCAAGGAAGATTGATTTGGACCAATTTCCTTAGAACCCAAATGTGAACTATTTGGATTCCATTAGAACACTGATGACCTTGAATGCAAAATTGACTGAAGAATTCAAGACAGGTTCCACTTCCAATTACAATCATGAAATGTTAACAAAACTTCAAGTCAAACAACATCAGTTAGAACAAATGACAATTCCACCACCTGAAGAGTGGAAGTTGCTAGAAAAGGTGATATAGTGACTTGATTTTTAATTTTCAATCTTTGATAATATGAGTTTCCAAGTTCCAACTCAGCTCTGTGCAGACTTGTCATTGGGCATTGGCAAGATTTTGCATTGCCAATGCCATTATGTACTCCTTCATGTGAAAATCACTTAAAAAGATCAAATTCAGACTTCAGTAATGTGATGATGTTCAATTATTTGTATTGTTTATTTTATCATTTGAACTATAAGGTGATGAACTGTTAGCTCATTATATTTACTTCTTGGTAGAGCTTCCAAGTTATGGATGTTGAACTGTTAGCTCATTATATTTACTTCTTGGTAGAGCTTCTAAGTTATGGATGTTGAACTGTTAGCTTCTGTTATGTTGGGACTAAAAATCTTGATCAATATCCACCAACTTACATCTCACCCACATCCCACATACTGCAAAAATACACTAAATTTGATTTTATGATTAGCACAAATTGTAGAGATTTGCGTGACAAGATCCATTTTGTGGCCCACATTACTACTTGATCAGGTCCACAAATAAATCTAAAACCTCATGGTCACAACCCCTATTCCTGAAGAATTCAAATTCAATGTACTGACAAATTAAATGTACTTCCACACACTCAATTTGAATAACATAAACAACCACTTTGGAGACAGCCAAATAAGTTAATAACATATAAACATACAAATCCATAACAGTGTAACACTCGAAAGAAAATAAGTAATTATGTGTAACCTTGTCCATTGTATTGATCTTTAAAGTTCAAATGATATGCATTATAAAAATAGTTTATGATATGAGATGGATGGGTGAATTGGTGCAATATATTATCTATCTTCTTACTATTTTCTACTCTAAAGTCTAATTAAAAATGATGTGATGATCCATTGATCTCCTATTCGTTTCTTGATCTATCTTATATATGAGAGGAAAAAAGCTACAAACCCCTTACAAAAAGTCATGACATTTGAAAACTAAACATAACTCAAATTATAAATAAAACAATGTCGCAGGTGAATGCACCAATCCGTTAAGCTCCAAGCAGAAGCCCGTGACCACCTAAGATCTTTTCAAGGCTTCTACTCCATGATAGGGCACTCATCATGTTGTTGGGTGATGTTCTTACTCTGAATCTGATGGTTCTGCTGTTGAATATGATTCTGACACATCTACAATTTGGCTAATAGATAGATTGACTGCAAAGAGGTGATGGATGTACTCCTTTTCAACATAGGTGTCCACGTTAGAGATCGCCTCTTTCATATCATATTCCATAGACATTATTTTTTTGAGTTGCTTATAAGTGTTTTGTAAAACGATATCCTCGTCATTTATTTCTTGCAACGCAACAATTAGAAGCCCATCAAGCTCTTCCTTCCAATCATCATATTCTCACGGATTGCAAATGCCATTATGAAGTGTCAGGAGTGGGACTGAATCTAAGCAGTCAAAATCTTCCCTAAGCCTATTATGATATCCATTATGTGATTCTACCAGCTTGTTATATGTCAGCAATATTTGTCCTTTCATGACATTGTTATCTACGAGCTCCTTTTTTTCTCCATCATTCTAGGCTGCAATCATTTATTCTCCACCAATGCAATGCATGCCTGTTTGAATAATTTCCAATATTCATTAGCACACTTCATCATTTTGTTGAATCTTTCTTTGATCATTTTAGATACAATGTTATATTTGATGGTTTTCACTTCTTTCTCCAATTTTTTGCATTTCCCCTAGGATTTCAGATGGCAATTCTTCCAATAGGCTGCATCAGCCAATGCATCAAGAAATCTCTTATCTTTTTCAAGCCATGGGGAGTACAACTTTTATGTGGAGGAAGAAGATGTTCTTTCTCTCTTATTTTCTAGCTCCTTCTTTAGTTTGTCATTTTCCTAAATCAGTTTTTCGATCTGTGCTTTGGTAAATTTTGCCACATTTATGTTCAATTCTGCTGTCTCCATAGGGTTGGTATCCACTACTCGTTGAACCAAGAGATGACCAAAAAATTGGTTTGGATTACTAATTATAGTAGGTCTTTTTATCATGGGGATACATTGAAAAAATAAGCAAGGTGGCTTCATTTGTGTTGTACCCAGATCCTGAATACATTTTGTCACTTGCTTCTTCTGTTAAGTTCATTGTCTTATCCCCTCTTTTTTTGAAGCTATCAAATATAATTGAAGAGATAATATCCCACCCTGGAAGGAGCAAAACTCCAGCTTCTTGAAGCAATTCCCTTCCTCTTTCAGGAGTAATGAACTACATTTCCTTATTTGCCTCCTTTTTCAATTCCTCTAGAGCGGTTTCCTCTTGTTCAAGAGTGATATCCTATATTTGTTGTCTCATTTTTCTGCCTTTATATTCATAAACAAATGATTTAAATTCAGAAGATTTAACAAAATCACAATCAGAAATAAACTGTTGTCCAACCCTGACCCTCACATCATCAGATAGTTCATTTGATGCTTCAAATCTTACAATATTCTGCTCTTAAGGAGGCTCGTACTGTGCAATCACAGGAGCACTGATTTGTTTGACCTTCTCACCCTCTTCATCACTCTTCTCTTCTTCACTTATATCAGTATCTTCAGAAAAAAATACCTTAGGAGTAGGCTATGAAGGTATGTAATCCACGGGTTCTATGTCTTCAGCTTGTACTCCTGAATAGGTTGCATGAGGTGCATCAAAAATAGCTAGGGGAACATCCTTTACCAGTTCATTGACATGAGCAATGAGTTGCTCAATTCTTGTTAAAGGATCTTGCATCTCACCAAATGCCTTTGAATAAGATGGGAAATTTTTTCTCTTCCATTCCTCTGCAAGCATAATCTTGTTATAGGCGGCCATTATTTCCTTGGTGGAAGCCTCATCATGGTTTCTTATGACATCTTAGATTGAGAACAAATGTTCATACCATGATAGCCCCTGCGATAATCTCACCTTGTGAATAAACCCTTCTGCATCAAATTGTTTCCTTACATCACCTAGAGGTAGGTTGTACTGTGCTAATTTACCATCACTTTCTCCATATCCTTCATTGGAAACCATTGTAAAGTCTCCAAAACATAAGGTGTTGGGCATAATTGATGGTTTGCTATGTCCTTTGAGGTGTTTGGAATTAGATTTTGCCAATTGCCTCACAATTTCTAAATAAGAAATTCGGTCAGGAACTACTAGTGGCATCAAGTGTGGAGCCCCTTCGAACCCATAAACCCTTATCACTGTACAATCAGACAAAGCATACTAGTCTCCCCAGTTATGATTCACTTTATTTCTCTGGTCATTTTCCTTTGGTCTTAGAAATCTTTATACTTCTGGGGATAGGTTATAATTGCATGGATATCCCAGCAACTTCATCAATGGTTTTACAAAAAAATCTTCAAAATAAAGGTAATGAGACCTACCAAATCTATTGTCCCACAATGAAGTCCACATTTGTATAGGTTTAAAATCTCCATTTTCATCTGTATCTTTTATCCTTAATTCTTCACTCCAGACCCCTTTGACTTGTCCCTTGTACAAAAGCAAATACATAAGCAAAGAATAGTGTTCAAATTTAATATTATCATTATTATTTTTAATCTTTTAAAGCCCTCGATGTAGGGCATTGGCCAAGTAGCTAGCATAATCAAATGGCCCGGAATCGTTGCTCTTTATGTCTGCAGCTAAGACCATTGGGGAAATCGACATGAGAGGCGAAACCTCTACTGCCAAAACCTGACCAAATGAATAATAGGTGTGTCAGAAATACTCTTTGAACAAATCTTCATGGAAATGAGGGTGTTCACTGCTAGAGAGTCTCCTGAGTTGGCCTCCTTCATCCTTGGGCCTATGTAAAGGTAATTTCCATCTCTTATAGCTGGTATCCATGTGGCGATACTCTATCAAGAGATATTTGACCATGACTGATAAATTCAGTGAACACTCTAACTAAAATATATTAGAAATGAGATCCCTAGAAATAACAAGCATGTCACCCCTGCCATCTGATTGAATAGTTCTTTTCTTGGGGTCATATTTGATAGCAAGAGCTTTAATTAGCTCTGCGTTCACAAACACATTGGGCACCACAAGTCTTCCCGGGTTCAACCTCCAAGGATTGTAGACTGGTTGAAACCTAAATTGTTTTTTGTAATGGTACATGAAGAGGTCGTACCCTCGTTGTGGTGTCCAAATATCCCCTAAGCCCTTATGTTTGTCCCATAGTCGATCCGTGGAAGGATTCATTTGAGAACTCCTCTTGGGTCTCGACCCCAACCCAGTGTATTGATCTATCAGGTCTTCATTTAGGAGTCTCTTAGGATTTTTAATGTCCAGTTGATCCAAAGTCTTAGTCTTTTCGGTTTTCTATTTTTTAGCTTTGGGTTTGTTTGTACTCTCTTCCATTATTTAAATCTTAATATTTTGATGAAAATAGCTTCTCATCTGGGTTTGAAGTACTTACGTGAGTCTCACCGAGTCACCTCCATAGTCCACTGGTCTTTTCTATGTTAGAACTCCAAGTTTTTGCCTTTATGCTTTTGCCCTAATCGAAATATTCCAGGATTTTGTAACAACTATGTGATCAACTTGTGCTATAATTCACTTCAATTCTGGTTCCTAAATGCACCATCCGTGGACTATCTTTTAGTCTTTTCATCGAAGAAGAACATTTATTTCAAATATTTTGAAGTCGACGATGCCCCAGGATGTCACATTAGTCTTTCACCGATAGCCACCCTCTCCATCGATGGACACCTATCCTTCATTCTATCAATGGGACACCAGATAATGTTTCCCCGATGCACCATAGTTCCCTCGATATACTTTATGCATTCGATAATTCATGCC
>CM021105.1:20952348-21054320 GCA_007115665.2 Sequoiadendron giganteum
AGAGCCTATGTTGCACAACCCGGTCCCTCTTCTTTCACATGTAGACCTCCAGATTGCGAGTGCCCTTTCAAAATGATTTTTTTTGACATTATACGCAGTTCCTTTCATCCTCAAGCAATTTTCCAAATTCTTGTCCATTTTGTTTCTTAGCTTTGATTTCAAAAACCCCAATGTACTGAAAACTCTCTCATCCTCCACCGACCCCAATATCATTGTTTGACATAAATCAACAAGTTCGAAATATTCTGACATTGAACCACACAATATTTCACTCTGACCTAAGCTTGTGCAAACATTTTTATTGATCCCGGTTCAAAGGCCTTCTCCTTGCCCATGGATTTATATTGGTCCCTCATAGGTGTAGAAAAACTCCTACATTTCTTTCTAAGCTTATTTTCATTTAAAATTCCTTCTATTGTCTGCTCATTGTATGTTACCTCTTTTGAAAACTGTTCGATCAAGATTTTTACTTGATCATGAGAATATTTTGGGTTATCTCGGTTTACCCAAAATTGAGGATACACAATACCCATGGCTTCAAGTATTTCATGTCGAAGGAATCTTTCACGAATCTCCGAGGAAAGATATTTTTCAATTTACTTCAAATTATTACTAATAGATTTAACAATGTCGTTAAAATCTTCCTCGTTGATAGGTACTTCTCTACTAGAGCGCCTGACTATCTTACAATGGTGCATTGGTATCTCATATCCACATACACAGATACATAAATTCCTGGTTGCATTAAACTGTAAATAATTATTAGGATTATTCAAATAAGTAATTTTTCGCCACATAAAATAATTTGCGCCTTCTTGTGTTAGATCTAGATCTAGATGATCAAGGGCCAAGCATGTAAGTTTACGTAGATTGGTATATTCATAAATATACATAGTTCTATCTTGGGCTTTCTTCAGAAGATTGTTCATCTCATCCAACGTGGGGAGAAGAATAGCTAAATTCAAGAATGTCTATGTATCATTTAACCTATGTAAGAGGTCGGGAGCTTTGTCTATTGTGTTGCGATGATCGAACATCACCAATCAAGGATTGATATTCTAAAAGAACTCGTTGTGCTGGTCCATGTAGGGAGATCCATCTGGTATCGACATCCTTGATAAGCTTGTTTCTAGGTGTTATTCCCTCAACAAAATGTTGAAATTCAAGGAAACGTTTGGGACTCTGGCAAAAGTATGCATGGATCTCGCGAACTAGATTTTCAACTTTTGATACTGTAGGAAACTTGCTTACAATTTTGAATGCTAAATTCATTCTGTGGGCCATGCTGTGAATGACAAGCATGTATGGTGCACAAGTAGTTTGTAGCTTTGTGCAAACACCGCTCCTTTGACCTTGCATCACTATAGCTCCATCAACTCCTACACACACCAACTTTTTGGCAATTGTCAACTCATCCATACTTGGAATTTCATTCAAAGATTTCTTGACTAGTTCAAATAGATTTTGCGATGTTGAATTGTCCTTCATTTTATGAACACAAAGAAGATGAGCTTGGCGAACATGTTGTTCTACAGTATACAAATGCATACAAACCCAAAAATTATTGTCTACCATAGTAACTTCATCTAAAGATAATGTAATGATATTTGACTCTTTTACTTTCTGCTTTAAATCTTGCTTTTCCACTGTAGCAAGACAGTTCGCCCATTCCCATCCAGCGTTTATTGACCAATGTGAGAAGGGAAAGTGGGGAACACTCAAATAAGATAATAAATCAAAATATTTTGGGTAGTCTGTCATAGGATGCCCCCTGGTCAAAATATGAAAAACAACACTCATCTGAACATTTTTCATAGATTTGCTGCTGCCATGGCTTTTCCAAAATGAACCTCAAGTGTACCTTCACATTTTTTAATCTTCGACATTCTATGGTTATGCTCTCCATAATCTGTGGTATAATTAACATGAAGACATTCTTCCTTTGATTTCCATCGTACGAATGATTGTTCCTTTCCTTCTATGATTTGTTTTTCATAAACTTTACCGATATGCTTTTCTATAGTGTCAAGCTTTATCTGCATCGTCTTGTCTCTTCCACATTTCCAACTACAAATCTTACATTTGACCTCTGTTTCCCTTTCAATATTGTTTTTGTTTGATACCCCCACTGGTTCAAGGAATGGGTACTTCGACTACCAGCCAATTTGAAAATTCCTTGTCATTTCCCACTTGTGCCCCAATTTTGATTTGCCTTTTCTTTTCTTGCTACCAACATCATCCTCATCCAAGTCAATTATCTCATTCTGGCTAACCAGGGTATCCCTTGGAACATCTTCTATGGTATTGCCAACCTCATTTGATACAATTTGATTTAAGTCAATGACAATCTCACCTTGACCTTCCTGTGGCGGTGAGGTATTGTCAATGCCATCTTCAATAATATTTGGTGGAAGAGTTGATGATGTAGCTCCACCTTGATCTGATGGATTAGAAGCTTTCCCAATTCCAAAGTAAGACTATATGGTACCTCCACATTTTGGGCATTTTGATGGCCTCCCAGTCTCTTCATTACCCTTAGGAGTCTTACCCTTGTTGATTGACATATTGATATCTCACTTCAAATAAAAGCTGGAAAAAATGTCTTCTTGTTTAAGAAGGACAGACCGAAAAAAAATATAGATCCCATTCCCTACTCAAAATTAGGTTTAAGACTGAAGCAAGAATGGAAAAACAATAAAGAAATCTTATTATTATAACTAATAACTAATAACAATATGAAGAAATGATCACTCACCTTTGAGTCTATGTTTTCGGGTTTCACTGACTTCTGAATCAAGAAGTAGAACCTCAGAATTGAACAAAATGTGTAAGAACAAATATCAGTTTCAATTGTATTTATATCAATCCATATTTGGTGAATTTCGTGATATTTTTAAATGGTATGTTAAAAATTTGGCGAATCCCTTGTGCTTATACAACAATACCTTATAATTTTCAAGGCAAAATGTGTCCTCAAATGTAATTATTTTTAAATATTATTGGCGAAATAGGTCCTCATAAGCAACTATTTATAAATTTTAATTAGCGAAGTGGGTCTTCACAAGCAACTATTTGTAAATTTTAATTGGAAAAATGGGTCCTCATATAATGTTGTTTTAATAGTATTGGTGAATATGTTGGTGTTCTATGACATGCTCCTCGGGATTCTAGGTGAAAATATTAATCGATCCATTGTAAACACGTAGTCTACTATGGCGAATTTATTGCCATTATCGAATGGACATGCATTGGATCGATAGTTCATGAAATCTGGGTAATTTGAACACCCTGTTGGATATGGTAAATTCACCAATTTCGATTTGCCCGATTCCTTGAATTTGCCAATTGGCGAAGATTTTCCACTAAAGTTTTCCCTATTTCATAGATTTCACCAACCTAAAAAATGATGAAATCATTGATGAAGACATTCAAGCAACTCAACAAGATCCTAAATTCCACAAATTCATGGAGAAAATTATGGAAAAAGATGGAGAAAAATATTTTTTGATGTTAGCCAACCAAGGTGTGAAATTTCCCAATGACTTTGATGTAAACCAATTAAAAGGAGCTCCCAAGAGGACATAGGTTGATTCACAAACCACAGATCCATTGAATGCTTTGACCCAAAAAATGCAAAATCTCCAATAATAGATTCAAGACATGCAAAGAGGAACCACAAAAAGATACTTGTTGCAAGATATCTGCCCTTACCCCTTTGACAAAAAATTGATCATGATACCATTTCCACCAAACTGCGATCTTCCAAAATATGATAAATATAATGGTGAATCTGATCCTATAGATCATATAAGAGAATTTCGCACCACGAGTCTTGAGTTTGCACATGAAGAGACCTATTTAATGAGATTGTTTCCACGAAGTTTGGTTGGCCAATGCATGCAATGGTTTTCACAACTCCCACTAGGTATTAGATCATCTGAAGAGCTGGTCAATAAGTTTATCACTCAATACTCATACAACATACAACACGAAATAACCATGAAAGATCTTTGCAACACAAAACAAAAAAATGGTGAATCATTTCTCATATTTTTACAAAGATGGAGAAGATTATTTGCTAGATATCCTCGTCCTATACCTGAAAAGGAAAAGATGGAAATCTTCATTGACAATCTAAATGATGATATGAGCTATATACTCAAATTGCAATGCCCACCCAACTTTGAAAAGATGATTGAAAATGAACTCAAAATTGAGGAAGCCTTGGTTAAAAGAGGAGTCTTAAAAATCTACAATGAAGGAAACAACTCAAACTCATCCAATCATTATAACAGCAATGAGAAACCCAAATTCTAGCAAAGAAACAAGAATGCTGGTAATAATGGTGCAGTTGGAACACATAATGCAAAACCAATCTTTAATCTATCAAGAATTACACCAAAGACCAATCAAACCACTAATAAAAACACCAATCAAAACAACAATCAAACAACACGAAATCTAAACTAGCCTCAACACCATATCGAACACCATCAAATCGCATAAAATTTACACCTTTGGGACAATCATTGGAATCAACATTAAAGGATATTCTTGCAGCCAAACTCATAACATTACCAGAGGCAAGATATTATGATCCACAAGTTAAACCGTCATGGTGGAACGATGCACATTACTGTGATTTTCATATAAACAAAGGTCATAAAACAAATGACTGTATGCAACTGAAACATTTGGTGCAAGATTTGATAGATAGAAAGGAAATATTGATAGAAGGACCCCAAACAAATGCTGATCATGGAGCATTCAAAAATCCTTTACCTAACTACAAAAAAGGGGAATCCTCGTCAACAGACACCAAAGGGAAAAATGTCAACTATGTCTATGATACCACCATTCTTAACATTTCTGTAGTTGATAATCAAAGTAATGTCATCCAAATCAAGGATAAACAAGACAATATACCAGTACCAACCAATTCGAAAGTTTGTCAATTCCAAGCCATGGTGGGACATTTGACCGCACCTCATTTTCTATCATTCTCAGAAAATGATGATGCATCTCTCACTCATCCACATAACACACCACTCCATATTGAAGTTTTGATCCATAAACATCTGGTCAAGCACGTTATAATAGATGGAGGAGCTGGTCTAAATATATGCACTTTAAAGCTTGTCTGTGCATTGGGATATTAAAAAAATGTAATAGATTCCAGTAAAAAGATCACCATGAAGGCATATGATGAAGAGCAACGCTCATCTCAAGGATTAGTTACTCTACCAATCAGAGTTGGCCTTGTGGTGAAGAGTGTGGTTTTCCAAGTCCTTGATTTCCCCTTGACCTATAATATCCTCCTTGGAAGACCTTGGATACATAAAATGCAAGCAATATCCTCCACATACCATCAGTGTATTAAATTCCCACATAATGGAGTTGAAATCACAATACAAGGAGATCCCAATCCTTTCATATATTGCCATAATCATCTTAGCCCTAAAGCTGAAACCCTGATCCCTCTCAATCATGAAACACATCCTTCTCAAACATATATTGATCCTGAATCCTTAAAGACATCCACTTCAGTTATGACACTATCAAAGTCCAAGGTCCAAATCCATGATCTGGGATGTGGAGAATACTGCTTGGAAAATTTGCTAGCAAAAGATACTGCTAATGTCGTCGAGAAGGGTTAGCCAACAAAGATGTCAAAATAGCTACAAAAGGAATGTAGAAAGATGATCATTCTTGGATCACAACCTTTTGGGATCCTGATGATACACCTACCTTTTCCATATATGCTTCCACTCAAGCTTTTCATACCCATGATAACCCCCTATTTGACAAGGATATCTATGATAATCCACTATTTGATCATGACCCCGCTGAAGATATCCAACCATCACCCTTCCATCCCACTTGCCCTGGGCTAGGACATGAATCTCTTATTGTTTCCTCTACTAATCCATCTCGCCAAGTCACTAAGGATGTGCAAGCCTCCTTTGATGTTAACCGTACTAAAACAGATAGTCTCAAAGACTCTATTGATGGCATCACCTCTCCTATTCGTCCACTAAATATTCCTCACTTTTCCCATTTCATCCATCTCGCCCACGTCCATCGACCTTGTAGACATGGATCAACAAGTATCACTCAAAGAAAATATAAAGGAGGCAATTCAAGAATCAAAGGTAAAAGTGCCTTTTCCAAATGGAGATCCAGAATCAAAAGAAAGCATGCAAAGAAAAGAGGATCTAGACAAGTGCCTTAGCCAAGATAAAAGGCTATCAGACAAATCAAAAATAAAAAGTGAAAGAAAGAAAAATTTGATCTCCAAACATGCCTCTCTCTCAAAAATCATTGGGGGCATCTATCTAGGAATAAAATCAAAGAAAGAACTTGGTGATCTAAGGTCTCCCTCCATACCACATATTCCATTCCACCCATCCATGTTCACACATCCTTCATACCATTACCCCTCCATTGGTGATGTCTTTGAATGTGTCTTTGATGATGACCCCTTCATGTACTATAGCTCATCGGTTGCCTATGCTCCTTTTCATCTGGAGCCTGATGGCTCACATAGTGGGAATATTAAGGATCCTATCATAGCCTCTTTTATCTGTCACATATATCATCCTTCACACTAGCCACTTGTACTTCTCATATCAATTAGGTCCTTTCATCCAACATAGTCATCCACACAAGATCGTGGCATCGTCAAGGCAGGCCATGGATTGGGAGTATAACAATTGTCTACACCTGAAGGGGACCTATTTGAAGAACCCATCAAAAACCTTCATCTCAAGAGGTTTTACACATAACTTATCCAGTGCATGGTTCAAAAGTAGAAAATACAAAAATATTAGAAAAAAGTAAAATTAAAAAAAGAAGAGAAAAAGTAAAAATAAAATAAAAAATAAAAAAGAGAAAATACAAAAAAAGTGAAAAATAAAAAAAATTGTTACCTTGATGAAAACCTAGCAAACAGGCATCTTGGTGATAGCAAAAAAAATCATAAAATCTGAAAAAAGTGCAATAAAAACAAGTAGTGAAAACCTAGCAATATGCGCTATTTGTGATAGATTAGCTTCTCCATCTATTCTCGCGTGTGTCGACCATCCGATTTTTTCCATCACTATGCCTGATCATCTTACGAACCTCATGTACATTTCTGGGTGTCGTGGTTGTGTCTCATCTTGGCTTGGTTATCATTGTGCATACTCACAATAAATGGTTGGTTTCTCATTGGGGGCAAAATATTTAACTCACTGGGGGCAATCTACTTTGAGCTCAAAACAATAGACAAGAAAATAGTAAGACAACGTAGAAAACACAACAATCATGATAATAACTCAACATTGAACATTGATCACAAAGATTACAAATCAACCATCCAAATCACCAACAATATCAATCAAAACAAATCTAAATGGATGATACTCCTCTGAAGCATGGTTTTATCACTTTAGCATGAATGTTCAACTGTTGTATCTTGTTTTCTGTTATCATTTCTGTGGAGAAACTCAAGGACGTCATGGACTAGAGGAGCTAGGAAGGAGTGTGATTTTTCTTTGTCTGCTATCTATGAGTTAATCATTACTACTATGAAAATTTTTGTAAGACATGCTCTACAAAGTATCATTGATGACATTCCAAATTTGCATAGGAAAATGATTAACTCTTGTCTATTTTACGCAAACAATACTCAGGTCATCTCGATTCAATTATACCTAGATGCTTGTATTACCTTGCAATATTAAAAATCAATGGAAGTTGTACTCAGGTCATCATGGTCTAATTATACCATCGATATTTGTACTAACTTTCAACATATTAAAAGCTCAATGACGATACCAAGCACAACAAACCAGTTGACAAAATGACAACATTGCATATTTAGATTTGCATGGTTAAGATAGATTGCATCCATATTAGTTTTGCATCTGCATTATAGATTTTTCCAAGGCTGGAAAAATTTCAAAATTATTTTATCTCTCTCATCAATGGATTGAGTACATTTTACATTAACAAAAACAAGATCATTCACACATAGTTGCGTAAACATCATCATATCATGCATACATTAGGAAAGCATTATCATCAATCATCCATCCGTGCATTAGATCATATATTTGCATTCAAAAAATACAAAAATAAAGTGCATTATATCTCATTTGCATAATTAAATCCATCCCATATAACATTAAATCATTATACATAGAACATATAGAATCATAATCCATGCACAATCATTTCATTTATGCATTCATCCATATCCATGACATAATCATATAAACATCATATAGTATATAGATCAAAAATTAAATGCATCCATCATAAGCATCCAACATAAGATCATATAGACAACATCTAGATCAATAAGTATCCACTGCATATCATATATAATCTCAAAAATAAATGTCAAGTGTACAATGATATCATAAAATGTGGAGAGGTACATCATAAAAATGGAAAAAAAATCATCATGTCTCTGAAATAAATGTATACATCATCAAAATTCAATATGTCAAATAGAAATATGAGAGCTATGTGGTGCTCACCTCAGACATTGCCAAAATCTCTAACCCTCCTGCTGCACCCCCTGATGGACCTGCACCTAGATCCCTGCTTGGTGGATCTTTGGAAGGTGGCCCAATCACATCTCTACTAGTCATCCATGAATGGTTGTGACCTGATTTGGCACTCATCGACTGAGCATAACTGGAATGATGCTCTGCAGGCACTACCTCATGATATCGTAGCCTATAATATTCAACCTATTTGGCTGAATGACGAACCTCCCTCAACATGTCCCCTGTGGTGGTCCCCTCAACAACCCTTTGTAATCTCTTTGCTAGGGTCTCTGCCTGATCACATCTTTGTCTCAGGGTATCTCTCTCTACTGTCAAAGAGGCGATTTGTGCCTGTGTCTGAACCTATGCTTGTGCCTATGCCTATATTTATGCCTGAGCCTATGCAAATTGTCCTTGTAAAGTCTACACGTGTGCCTACAAATCATATATCTGAGCCTACTGCTAATGGGAGGGCAAATGAATCTTAATATGCTGCAATCCCACAGACACTATGGATCTCCTCCTTTGAGCCACTCTGACATCCAACACCAGCCCACAACCTCCATCACCTCCATCACCTCCATCACCCCCATATCTTCCACCTCCATCCCCTCCGTCACCACCATCTCCCTCCTCCCCATCCCCATCTCCTCCATCTCTCCTCTGTCTAGGTACATGAGGTGGTGCCTTATCATCATCATCCATTACTGGAACTGGATCCTATGGGCTGGATATCCTCAAGAAGGGGTATGTAAATAAATACTACATGTAATCATCTATCATCAGTGCATCAATAATCTCAGGATGGTAATCCCATATCCATACCTATAATCCAAAATAATCCTTACAAGAAACATCATATGATAGGGAGGGTACCCATCTGGAATATCATGTCACCTCTAAGCATACAAGGCAACTCCTTGGGGCATAACTTGAGCTCTGCCATATTGTCGAAGCACACTCATAACCAGGAATCTCTCAATAAAATATGGTGTCTAACCTATTAGGTATCTGGAAGAGAACACATAAGGCATCTCTGCATCATCCTCTGGCCATTGTTCACAATCCAAATATGGCCGCCATGTAACTGTCTCTAGATCATCCAGAACTCACCTTCAATACTCTAATTTTCCCAACTTATTTTGGAAAATTGGACCTATGTATCTGAAGACATAGGGTATCCCAATAGGATGATCTCTGTCTGCAACACACTGAGTGACAACTATATGCTCCCACACCTAAATCTGCAGTAATGTAACCCCAACTGATAGAATAGCAGCTCTAAGGTATACTGCCTGATAAAGATCATGATATAAATGGGATAACATGCACGATCTCCAGACATATATGATACCCTATGTAATCATGCTCTCCAAAATATGACCCCATCCAACTGATAGTCCCTTCAACTTATGGTCGAGACACATAAATCCTCCAATGAATCCAACTAACACACATGGCAATGACTGATATAGTGCAACCATCTCCCGCCATGGGATCTCATATCTGCTAATCTCATCATCATGGAAAATCCTCCATAGTGCATCAATACCTCCTTGCTCTGTGTGGTCATACACAACTAGCTCACTAACAATAGGAATCCCTAGGATATGATACACATCCTCTGGTGTAACTATCATCTCACCAGTGGCTAAATGAAAGGTGTTGTGGTCACTATGCCACCTCCTAGCTAAAGTGGTCAAAAGTCCCCTGTTGATCCTATATTGGGGCATATCAATCAAAAAGGTCAACCCAAATTGCGCAATGATATCTAAATCAGCCTGCACCAGCTACAAAATCATGTCCCAGGTCTTCAAGAATTGCTCTCGAGACTAAAGAACTCCAAAATCCTCCTATAATCATAACATATCGCAAATCAATAGTTTATCAAGCAACATATCAATCAATCTAATCAGATCTAATGAGATTTCGATCAAATCTCGACGAGTGTCTATCATTGATCCTCACCTATCATGAGGTCGATCATCATCTATCCTATCATTGATTCTCACCTATCATGAGATCAATCAATCAACATCATCCAACATTATCACAACATCGACTAATATGATCATCAAACATAAAAAATAAGGAGATCAATCAAAAAAATTCAACTCTAGTGTCAATGCGTTGAAATAGTGCTTCTATGCACTGAAATCATGGATGCACCACATAATTTCATCAATGCGCCATAACAGACTATCTATACACTAAAATTCCATATGCGCCAATTTTTTTATCAGTTGCACCATTTCATGCCCTACATGCGCTAAAATATAAAATGCACTGGAAAATTTCATCAATGCACTATTTCATGCCCTACATGCATTATATCTCACTATGTGCTAAATTATTCTATCAATATGCTACTTTGTGCTATCTATGTGCTAATTCTTTGGATGCGCTAGAAAATCTCATCTATGCGCTAAATCATTTTATCAATGCCCCATTCTGTTATCTAAATGCGCTAAAACATTTCATCAATGCGCTACATAATGACCCCTATGCACTAACCTATTATATGCGCTACAACAACAACCTAATGTGCTAAAGCGGAGCAAAAATACATTAAAACGCATTAAACCAAATTTAAAATAAACATGCAGAAAAAATGAATTTTGAAATTCAACAAGTTTCTCGGGGTACGTACTGGAGGTCCATACGTGGCTGAGCGATTGTGGTGTCAAAATCGCTCGAATCGGTGGGTTTGGAATGGAATCGCCATTTTGCTCCAAGTGCTCAATCAACCTCACTCTCCAAAATGCAAATGAATCAAATGAGCTTGTTTTCACATCTTTTTACCTTTTAAAGGGGTAATTAAGTGGGATTTATTTTATTTTTCAAGGGCATCAATTAATCAATTAATCAAATTGGAAGGATCATTCTTCATTGTTAGAAGATAAATCATCTCAGCATCATAAAATTTGGAAATCATCATAAAATCTTCAAAATTTTGAAAATTCAAAAAAATCCTAAAAAATTCAAAAATTCCCCGATTTATCTCCTAAGGGGGCATACTCGTGTTATCACTCAAAAAATCAACGTTTGGGGCATATCAAATTTTTCTCGACACCATCAATTTTTTTTTCTTTGAAGCAATGTGTCGCAAACACATCACTTCAAAGAGGGGCAAAATGTATAAACCTAAATTTGGTCTAGAGGAAATTAATTAAGTATAAGCTATTTAATTAATAAATCTTTAATTCTTCTACTTATAAATAAATCAACAAATTTATTTATATGGTTCACTTTCTTAAATTCTTCTTATCTAAAATCATTTTCTTCATGTCTTTATTAAATAAACAACTTTAATTAGTTATTTTATTTAATTAACTCACTTTTATTAAATTCAAATTTTATATTTGAACTTAGTCACATTTCTACTAACTTCTCATCTTCCACCTCATCATGTGTCTTAATATTTAATTGGCATTTATCTTCAACAAATTCTAACCAATTTTGAGACACTTGGATTTCTCCTCCATTTGATTCTCCTCCACACTTGGTAGTTTGTTCTAATAAAGGGATCACTCTCCTTGATTCTCTATAACCTCTTCACATTCGATCGTCCATCTTTCCAGATCAAATCCAGACCGTTGAAACCTACCACATAGGTTGATGCCTTGGAGAAATCTATAAATACAAACTCATTTACAACATTTCATATAAAGAGACTAGCATGATTAAACTCTGCAAATATTCCACTAGCATTGTTATCTTAGCATTAGCATTGAGCATTTTAGTGTTTACATCTTTGCATCATGACTTTAACATTAGCTTCATCTTAATTTCTGTAGTTGCATCATAGTATTTTCATTATCAATATCATACCATTATCATAATCTTAGGTCATCATCTACAACATATCATTTTAGCAATCAATCATGTAGAAAGGTTTATTACATTTCCAACATCTCGTTCTTCATGTTGTCATTTGACAAGTCATGTGCATACACACAATCTGAGAGCCATAATAACTTGAAAAATCCTTGGAGGTAGAGGACAATGGGAAGACTTTAGAGAGTTTGTTTGTTTCAATTCGATTAGATTGTTATTTGGATTCTATAATATAATGTTTCATTGATTGTGTTGTATTACTTTTGCACTCACACATTTTATAATACACCATGATACAGTTTCCTTAATTATGCCATTGGTGGCTTCAATCCATGAAGCTACTTCTCTACTAATAGTTGAATTCCACTTTTATTACAATATTGAGTTTGGGCCTTTTTACTCTCTCCCATAGTTTCTACTATTCTTCTTCTCTAACTTTATCTCTTATCATTTATTTTCCTTTGGTAATTACTTCATCATTTAGTATATGGTCAATATTCTTCAACGCCCAATGAGAGATTGCTACATGAAGACATTAAAATATAATCAAGGATTGTCATAGTTATATATTGTCATGCATATTTTGTATCAGTTTAATGTATATCTTTTGGCTAGGTTAACTTAATCTCTTCCATAGTTTTGACACTTAATTTTGAACTCATTTTTTGGGGTATGCTATACTACCATAATTATATGTGGTGCTTTACTTGTGCATACACTATCATTGCCACTTAAGGGACCTATGTAATTTAGCATTTAAGGGCCCTATATAACTTAAGCTCAGTAATCTAGCATTTAAGTTTATTTACACAAGTTTTAGTAATTTATCATTTAAATTTACTTCGAGTCTAAAATATTATTTTTTCATAAAATGTAATTTGGAAGAAAGAATAATTTGAAGAAAAAGGTTCGTGGAGATGTTTTCTAGTATAAAAAGGTCATTTTAAAGGAAATTGTGTGGGATCCTAAGAGTGAATGGGAATCCAAGGATTTTGTGTAGCTATAATTGGGGTACTAAGACGATGAATCTATGATGAGAATACGTGAATTATTTGGTCAAATCATAGATTTTGATGTGGTTATCAAATCCTAAAAACACATTGTTTATGCTATATTATGTGTCAATTAAAAAATGGACAAGGATCTTCTATTTTTTATCTTCTTGTCAAAAAAATGGCAACTAGATGAAAAAATTGAATTCGAGGACTCCTCTTTTCTTTTTTGTATTTTCCAAAAATCAAATGAATTCACTGTATATTACTTGTTCAATATGGGGAATCATAAGTTTTAGATAAATAAGGGACAAAATGAGCTAATTTTTCCTCAAGAAGAGACAAAATAACTACCTAAGTGATATGGACTCAAATATATTTTAACTTGAATATTCCAACATTAAGTATTTTGAGACAACTTCATACAAAAAATCTCTCTTCAACTAACACCTTCTAATGGACATGGAATGACACTTACTATGCACTACATAAAATTTATCTCTCTATGGACTCTACAAAATCTTCAACCATAATGTTTCCACAAGGCCATTCAACATTGTGCTACTGTAACTCCACAAAACTCCTCAAAGGGTCCACACAAAAGTCTTGAAACTATAGATAATTTTAAACTTACACAAACAAAACCAAAAATATAAGTAGACTATACCATCTTTAGATCATAAAAAACCTTTAAAAACCTATAATACTAGGGACAAAGTCCTTTGTACACGCAAAATTCATGCTCTCCAAAGAAATTACTTGCTAACATGGTTCACTCGACAAGTTAAAGCCCATGGGGGTTGAAAATGTGATCATCGACTAAAAATTATTACCCACTTTTTGTATAACTAAGGGTAAAAGATGGGGGCAATGTGCACACACGCCTTCTTCACTAAAAATATTCACTATCCATACGCTACTAGTGCTAAGTTTTTTTTTTAAAATAAGTAGGTGCAATGTGCGAACATATAAATTAGTGCCTACTATTGTTCTAGAATTTTAGTGATGCTCACAACCTTGCCTCTTTGCACCCTTCATTGACCTTTAGACACCATTATTCTTCTAAACAAATCTTCATAGGATACACTTTTTTTTTGAATCTTATAAAAACAAAATTATGTAGCCAACATTTTTTAAATGTCATTACACATATTGGGCTACAAATGTGTAAGACTCTAGAATCTTCACTATATTTGCAACACTCTTCTCATTCTCTTACGGAGCTCTTCACAACCCACAAATGACAACCCACACAACTCACAACTCAAGATTTTCCCTAATACCATGTTGAAAAAACAAATATAATACACACAAGTTAAAAAATAACAAACACAAATTTACATTGATTAAAGATAATTTGATTTTTACATTATATATTTATGGAAATAATTCATATAACACATTTTACATATTCATCAATTTTCATTTATCATATTTCATACTTATTATTCTTATAATTTAATCTATAATATAACCAATAACTATAAATTAATTCATTCTAATAATTTCATTCTTGACTAGTAATTTTATTTTTAGTAAAATATTTTATAAAATATCTTCAATCATAATTCTTAATTTATTCTATTAATTAGACATACATATCTATATGTATAGATATGTATAAACACATATATTAAATATATATATTTAAGATCTAAAATATTTATACATTTTACTCTTCTGTCATATCTTTTGAATAGTTTGAACATTAGTGAATATCTAATGTAATATTTTGTGTCTTCTTGTTCGCTATGTTTCTCTCCTAACCCACACTTTCTTTTGGTTATAGTGATGTTGGTGTTGTAAAGGTAGACAAAAGTGTCCGCCTACTTTTTAAGAAATTGTTACTTTTGTCTAACATTTTATTTTTATAAAGTTAAAAATAGCAAGAATTTAAATGGAAAGTGGTAAACATGTAAAGTACTTTTTGTCAAATTAAGCTAAAAAAGGGATAACCTAGGTGGTCTCAAAAGCACAAAAAGATAGAAGTAATAATAAGTATGAAAGACAAAAACAAGTTTTTAAATATTTGATAAATATTATAAAGTTTAAAGTTTTTAGATTTAATATTTGTTCTTTTGATTTTATAGGGAAAACAAATTTGCTTTGTTTTATTATTATTTTGTTTTATATTAATTTTATTTTGATTGTAAATGTAATGTTTTAATATTTAATTTATTTTATTTTTTAATAATATTTTTATATATATGTCAAAATCAGTATCAAAATGTTACAATAATATAGTTAGATTGTTTGAGAGAAAAATATTCTCTGAGATCTCATTTTGATCAATCAAGCATTGTTAATAATATTAAGGTCTAACAAAAATTTAAAAAATAGAATTAACTATTTTATTAGAATTATGTAAAGTTTTATTTGTAAAAATAAAACAAAAAATAGACTTTAAAGTTTGGTGATAAGATATAAAATTGAAAAACAATATATAATTTGTAAAGTAGTAGATTACTTTAATTTTCATGACAACAATCTAGGAAAAATCATATTAATAAGTGATGACATTTTCAATTTTATAACATTTCAAGAAAAAAAGGTATAGTTTTTTTTAGTTTGAATTACAACATAAATATAAAAGTAAAGGTTGTGAGATATTGTCTCCAAACTCTCTTTCAACTTTGGAAACATATCTAGGTATAAGATATGTTGCAAGCATTGACACTACAAAATTTAGCTATCATTATCATTGTCCTACAACTGTCTCCCATCTCTTTGAAGGCTTTGGTTAAATGTTTAATATCATAATGTCTTTAGATTTGATGTTTTTGGAAATGACCCATTGGTGTGAATGAGTTTTTTTTAGCTGATTGGTTCTCCACCTAGGTCGTATTAACACTAGTTACTTAATCTTACTTAGGGTACATATAGAATACTTATCACTTTATGTGTCAAGTCATAAGATTAATTTTATATAATCATATGTCTCATCTTGTTCTCTATAACCAAGGGTTCTCTTTATATTATTAATCAATCCATTGTAATCTATTATTTGCATTCTTTGATAGTATAATATTAATCTCTCATATTTAATCTCTCTTGTGCTTTGATTGAAGCTCCAATATCTTGGGTGGGTACATCTTTAGCCAAATCTTACAAGGCATAGATGATTTTATACCAACTCTTACATGGTTTTTGAGCTTGTGAGATTATTTCTTGTTAATTAGTTTTTATTGAGAGATCTAGGTTACAAGTCTTGATGGATCTTGAAAAGTTAGGTATGCTCTTCTCTTGTATCATACGATGACTTGGAAAATTAAACAATGATAGAAATACTATTTTTTTAGAGGATTCCTCTTTGTATCTTTGTATTGCAAGTTCATTTTGGAACATGGTGCAAATTTGAGATCACCATCGAGAGTGTCTAAGAAATTTAGTTTACCCTTTCGATTTTTCCAAAGGGCATATGAGGGAAGATACTTAAGGGCTTAAATTTGGAAGGTGGCTGCTAGATATAAAAGGTAGCTATAAATTTAGATAATTTTGGGCTAAATTTGAACTTGCCATTGTGTCTAGAAGACCAAAAAACCTAAAGGTCAATTGTCAATTCATAAAATTTGGAGCACTTTGCCCTAAGCACTCAAGAAATTTGTTTCCCTCATTAGTTGTATAGATCATATCGTAGAGGATATTCCCTCCATAAAAAAAAATATTCCACTAGTCATTGTTTCACAAGCACCACATAGACTAGTACAATCAGTTCAATATAATTTTATTTCTTAATATTTTTTAGAATTAAAAAAAATCTATAGATGTATGTTTGCACAAACTTGTGTAGGGTGCATTTTAGTTTCACAAGGTACTTGCAATCATTACAAACCTACCATGTGATCCAGAGGTATAGGCCCAGTCAAGCATCAGTTGTGGCCCCATCACACAGGTTGGCGAAAAACATCATACCAATGACACTAGAGACTGCTAGAGAACTCTAGTAAACCAACATTTTAGATTCATTTGATGTACATAATTAGGAATATAGTGTGGATACTTGTGAGGAGATGCATTATGGTCATTTGTATTTTGGTGTTCTTTCATCTATGAAGGTTATAAGGAATGTAGTGGCATTCCATCTCCTTCATCTACTATTATTTCTAATGAGACTACTATTACTACAACCATGGCTTCTAATGACTCAATGTATCAATAAATTTATAGTCTTCTAGATATAAATACTTAGGATGATTACTTGATAAAAATTCTAGTTTTATTTTGTGAGTCAAGTATTGTTAGTCTAGGTGTGGATTATGTCCAACACCCCTCCTTAAGCCACACCATAGGTGCTTAGGGATAATATCCTAGCTTTGATAACACATGTTGAGCTATGCCTCATATAGATGAGATATGACTCAAACTAAGGACCTTTTGTTTCTATTAGAGTTATCTACCAACTGAGCTATTGGCCCCTTTGTGACTACTCCATCATCAATCTAAGCGTATTTTATTTCAAACACCCCCCTTAAGCCACACTATAGGTTCTTGGGGATCTTAGACTATATTTGATACCACATGTTGAGCTAATTTTACTTCTACAAGCTAGCTAGGGCTCAAACATAAGATCTTGGACATTGTTGCTAGAGTGCTCTACCAGTTGAGCTATTGGCCTCTTTGTGGAACTAATCCATTACACATTTGAGTGTGTCTTATTTACAACATGACTAACTTGGAGGTATATTTGTAGAAACATGTTAAATAATTATGGTGGAACTTTCTAAGTTTCATGTTCCACTGGTTTGAAATTTCATTTTCCTTGGTGTTCTCTTGGTTTGTATGGACTAGGGTTTAGGGTTTTATATGGAGAGTCATTTTATTTAGAAGATTTTCTCCTTTGTCTAAACCCTTAGTCTTTTGATCTAATCTTTTGTTGAATTGCAATCACCCTTTTCCGGTCAGTTTAGAATAACTTATGTCCTTGGGTCCATGAAATGATCGACCCCTTGTGATTAGGGTTCCTTGTTACCCGTCGCTAAATTTTTCTCATGTGCCTTGGTCTGAAGAGATTCCTTTATTTTATAAGGTTGATATTCAACCTTTTTTGGCCTTTACATCCTTTGCACAAAATGCATTAAGTCTTTCAAGGTTTTATCTTACCTTGTCCTAGTTTGTCCCCTTCTTGAAACAACTTATTACGCATGAGCTTTATAAAGTCACTTAAGTCTTTACCCGCTGCCTTTTATCACTCATTGCTCATTACCTTTTAGCTGATTGTATCCTATTCACGATGCATGATGGCCTTGAGTTACCCTTATATCGTTGAACTGCAAAACATCACAAATTTCCTTTTAATTGTTTGCCTTGAACTCATGCTGTGCAATGAGCCTTTCCTTTGTATCGCTCATCGTTGATCGCCCATATCCCTCAAGTTTTGAATCAACGATATGCAATGAAGTCCCTTGTTTCGGTGATGCATCATGGGTATGATGTATTACTATAAGTGATGCTTTCTCAACCCTTCATCTTGTCATATAGACACGTGGTATGATCCAGACTTATCACTAAAAGTTTTCTATCACCAATATGTTTTGATTATTGCAGAGTAAATTAGTGATGGGTGATAGAATTGTTGTGCCTTGCACTTATCGTGCCACTTTTGGTCATCGTGGTTTCAAATGGAGTTTTAATGAACATATCAGAAATGAGCGATGAGAATATTCCCCTCATCGTTGGGTCCTCATGCATCGCGGATCCATCTAAGGGAGCTAAGATCAAAACAACGATGTGCAATGGCTTCAAATCAAAAATGACAAACAAAAAACGTGTGGGTGAAGCAAAATCATTGATCGTGTTTTAAATCAAAAGGACCGACAACCATGATTCAAATTTGAAGGGCTGGTTGTCAATTCACTCGCGCGAGCTTTCTTTTGAACATTAATGGTGGGAACACTCCAATCATTCGATATAATGAGGCTTTTCAACCATTTTCTTTCACAATTGCATTCATCGAGGGTTGAGGAATTGGTCTAGAGCCAAAGAAGAAGGTGTGAAGGGCGAATAGTTATAGAGCTATTGAAGACATTTTCTCCAGGGTAAGCGAGTATCCACACTTTCCTGTGTTGACTGTGCATAAATTGGGTGATCTGGGAGTTGTTAATAGTTTTGTTGGCTTTAAGTAATTGGGGGTTTGTGAGATTTTAGTTATTTGAAATTTCCATTGGGTTGGTAAGAATTATACTTGGTTTGGTAGTGTTTTTGTTCTACAAGTTTTTTTTTGAGCATAAACCAATAGGGTCTTTCTGTAAAATTGAAAATTACAAACCCTAGTCTTGTCATATCATGGAAATGAGTGAACCTAGCGTATCATCTCCCCAATTAGAGAGGAAACCTAAATAGGAAGGAGTTAAGAGGCCTAAAACCCAAGGTGGTACACATAAAATTAGGCTAGACATGCTTGAGAAATATAAGAAGACAATGGAAGAGAAAGGAAATTGTGCCATACTCATGGAGGGTGTGGCCAGGAATACTTACAACTTGAGGAGTAGAGTTGTTAATTGCAATTAGGGTAAGCTTGGTAATGTATTCATAAAGGAATAGAGTGCTAGAAAGCAGGAAGCCAAGTCATGGGAATTTACCAGGTCTAAGAAGAAAAAGAAGAAGGATAAGGACCACAAGGCTCATGATACTTATATGGGGGAACCTGATGTTTCTATGGAAGATGAGGCAAAAGGGGATCTAGGATATGCCCAATATCTTCTTATGATGGTAGGTCTAGAAGACTCCAAGTGATGGTGAGAAAAATTCTCCAATTTCAACAAAATCATGAAGGAGACATGCATACTCTGATTCTGAAGATGATTAACCATTGCAAAATCAGAGTCTCAATTTGGAGTTTTATCTTAAGCATTGATATGGAGGAGGGTTTTGGTGCTGATGTGGATGAGAGGTTTTTGATGTTGTTGCAATGATGATAGATGCCTTTTGGAAGGTGGGTATTTCTTATTCAGTGAAATATGAGGATTTTTTGTCTTATATGCTTTCACCCCTTTTCCGCAAAGTGAAAATGTAACCGCTTGGGGAATTTTGAAATTGAAATTGAAATGTGTGTCAAATGAAAATGTGACTGAAATTGTAATTTGGCTAGAAGCTTTTTTCTCCCATGTTTCTATAAATGGGAATCCAAGGCCAATTATTGGGGGTCTTTTTTCAGTCTTTTGGTCAAGGTCTTTGGTTGGAGAAAATTCGAACTCATGTAATAGCAATTTTGCAAATCAAGCACAAATGAATAGGATAGTGTTGAGTCTTGGGTA
The DNA here is from genome assembly GCA_007115665.2 of Sequoiadendron giganteum. NCBI lineage: Eukaryota > Viridiplantae > Streptophyta > Pinopsida > Cupressales > Cupressaceae > Sequoiadendron > Sequoiadendron giganteum. Next base: position 20,972,968 of record CM021105.1, read on the forward strand.
AGCATCCTAGTTTGTAATAGGCTTAATAGTTTTAAAGTAGCAATGGCATATGAATGAAAATTGTAAATTCTAGAAAAATTTCTCTCCTATGTATTTTGTCTCTCAAATTATGAATAGAATGATCAAGGATCTTTTATTTGTATTCAATCCTTTTGGTTGAATGTATGGTTTTATTTCTGCTTTAGTTCAAAGAACTGATTAAATTCTTTAATAAGATCATAGGTTTGTGAGATGAAATTCAAGGATTACTAAGTATTTTTGTATCTGGATATTATGAGTTGATTATTGCAAAGCAATATATTAATAGCCTATAAATGTTGAGTTTAATTGCTAATGTATTATAGTTTGTTATAGAGGTGACTTCGTTACCCATGGATAAAACACTGGTCTATTAGTTTGGTCATCCTAGATGTAAGTGAGCTGGCCAATACTTGACAAAGAACTCAAATCTTAATGACAAATACTTATATAAATGCAATAAAGTGTTACGAAATACCACTCATTCCTTGCTTTAGATAATGATTTCCTTAAGGGTCAGCCAAATCCTTGAGGGATATTATCTAGTTAGCAGGTTATAGGAATACATCTATTTGTCACAATTTTCATGATAAAATGGCACAAGAATATCATCTAAACATTGTCAGTATTACCCTCCTATGTTTCGCAGAGCCCGAAGTGCAGAGGTAGAAGCCTAGCAGGCCTATACCTATTCGCTGCCCAATCTTTACCTTTGCTAATAATTGAATTATGGAAAATTCATAGGCATCTGGTGAGATTAAGTTTGGTTCTTAAAAAATAACAAAAAGATTGGTGAATCTACTGGGGACAATCCAAACTAAGTCTCTAGTTCCATATTAGAAGTATTAGAGTCCAACATCTTGAAAATATAAGTTCATCCTTCAATCTAGCTGTGAAATCACTGAGTCAATTCTCATAATACGTTGTGTAGGATTGGTTGTAATTACTTTGAGCTTGCAAATTCTATCAAAATTTACCCATAAATCCATGAATATTTTCATAAATTCCCACTAAGTGTAGGTGGCGACTCTGAGATCTCTGCACTAGTGTGCATTATTTGAGGAAAACAAGAAAATAAAGAATGAAGAATTTGCTGAGAAGAGATGAAGTGGACCTGAACTTATATGGTGAAGCACCTTGATGAGAAGCTAAGAAGGAAAATTCAAAAGGATCTAGTATTGTTTGGCAAGAGCAGGAATTGAGCGAATCTGAACATCTGGTTCAGATATTGAAGTTTTAGACCTAGAAATGGTTGTGTTGCAGCATATATAAAGGGATTTATGTGTGACATTGCTGTTTAAAAAAACCCAGAATGAAATAAATCTTGAAAGAACTTCATATTATCAAAGTTTAGTCCTCTATGAAGAGAGGTGGCGACTGTATGGAAAGAACCTGATGAAATTGTCAGACAATCTCAGATCTACAAATATTTCCAGTCAGGAAGGATGATTTATAATAGTTGCAACATATCCAGGTATTTTTCGTCATTTGGTTTTCAAGAAACATAAGTTTGTGTGTGAAAACCATGTTTAAAGATCTGGAAAAAAAATTGGTTCCCTATTGAGTGAAACTAAGTACTAAGAAAGGGAATGAGAGTGATAGTTCTACAGACTTCTAAAGTGTAACTTGCAGCCTTTGTATTGTATTGAAGAAGTATGTTTGTTCTTGAAATATTCCCATTAGAAAGATCTTAGATGTAGATGTATTTGAGTTGTGCATTGTAATACCTTAAGGTCATGATAAGAGCAAGAGGGTAGGGCAGTGATCAATTGTAGAGTTGATGTTTGAGGTTTGTAAAGGGGTGTAAGAAAATATATCATTCACTTGTAAATCCATGTGGGGTGTCAAGTGTAAACATGAAAAGTGTGCAGCCCCCGTCATGCAATCAAATAAACTTCTCTATTGGAAGATACAAACCATTAAATTTTGATGGTATTCAAAGTTTCCCAAAACTTGTTCCTAATGAAGTTAGGGAACACTTGACAAAATTAAAAGGGGGAAAAGCTCAGAATCAATATCTTAGCATCTGCAAGTGTTTTCTAATTTGATGAGAGATTATGAGATAAATCATGAGGATGTTGTCATGAAGTTATTTGTTCAATCTTTGAAGGAAGATGCCAGAGATTGGTTTTCATATTTATTGGTGTGTTCTATCTCTTCATGGAACGAGTTCATGGTAGCATTTATAGAATAGTTTTCTGAAAGAATTCATCCAAATTCAGTGAGACAAAAACTCATGGACGTCCAAAAGGAAGAGGATGAGTTAGTTCCTATTTTCAATCTTAGATTTTCAAAAGCAATAAGGAATATCCCAGAAAATATAAGACCAAATGATGTTGAGTGCTTGGTTGTATATTTGGGTGTGTTTGATAAAGAAATGAGTTATTTTTTAAGAGATAAGGATCCTACAACACTTCATAATGCATATCGAATTTCCATGGATATTGAGAATAATCTGAAATACTTAATGATGAAGGGATACATGGTCGCAAGTGTTGGTTATCCTAGTGCACCTCATGCAAATGGAATTTAGGGATCAGACAATGGAAGTGAGTGTCAAGATGATAGTGCTTCTGCTATTCCATGTTTCCCATCATTACAACACACAAATCATAGTGATCTCCAAGTTGAACAACATAAATCTTGAGCAATGTTGATCAAATGTATTTTGTTCAAGAATTATCTGACATAAAGAGACATAAGGGAGAATCATCCTATGATTTGTTCTCGAGGTTTTTGGATGTTTTATTGGAAGTCCCCAAAAATTTCAGACATGAGGATTGAACATGCATTGATTTATTTTGTGAAATCTTTAAGCCAGGGCTAAGTACCTTGCCAAAAGAGTTGAAGCCTCATAGTTTTGATCAGATACCTGATTGGATAAATATTGTTGAAGGAGCCCAATGCAGTTATGCAAAAAATGTGATGTCTCAAAATGCTAGTAACAATTGTCCTATTGATAAAATTCATAACATAATGCAAACAACTAAAACGGGTATATCAAAAAATGAACATCCATCTAGTTATATGAATGAAGGTAATGATTGTAATCAACTCACAAGAAACATATATGCAGATCTGTATACTAATGATGAAGATAAAAATACACTTGCAAGTGTTAGTGATCGCTCATCAAAAATCAATGGTCAAGATATTGAAGATGAAAAATTAAGTATTCACTCTAAAAATTATGAGTATAGCTTATGTAGTGATAAATTTTGTTGTGATGAGGGTCATGATGATAGTGAGCCTGATTATTTTTCTGAAGAGTATGAATGCTTCTATGATGATGATCTAGAGGCATTTTATTCATGTAAAGGATGTAGTGATATGAATGTTGATGAAGTTACTTGTTCACAAATAAGTGAACAAGTTTCATTTGATGAATACCTAGAATGTAGTTTGGGTTTTCCATCAATAGACCATACTGATTTCATGAATGATGATGAATTTAAGGATATAAATTTGTGTGTTCAGTATCCTGATCCTAAGAATAGTGTTAGAGATGATACAAATGTTAATGATGTTGAGAAAAATTTGTGTTGTATGAAGAGAATGTTGATGCACATAACATTGAGGAATGTGTTGATTCAAATCTATATGTGAAGCCACTAGCTCATGAAATTGATGGTTAGATGGAATGTGCTTGCTTCTTTGTAGAAGTGGACATGTTTTCATTCGATACAGAGTGCATTGATGTGGAAGAAAATACAAATTCTTGTTCAATTTTTAATGAACAACGTTCAGATTACAATGATTCCCCTACTTTTGAGCCAACATGCCTATCGATTGATAATGCATATGAAGTTACCCATGCACATGAATGCTTTGTTATTGACCCTATTAATTCTAAATTATTAGAGCCATCCTTTCAAGCATTTTGCATTGAGCTGGATGATAACTTGAAAAATGAATCATATTATGTTAATGAACCTGAGATGAGTGCATTTACCCAGCTATAGGATATTGATGATACATATGATCTTGAATTTCATGACGCCAAGGAGTGTTCTGATGTTGCTTAATCAAAATACCTAGATGTATGCTCATGTCATGATATCCAATTCAAGGAAGTTCCTAAATATGCATTTTCTCCTTTTGATGCACCTGAGGATTATTTGCACAATGCACACTAGAGTGTTTATGAAAGTTTTTAGTTTGATGTGCAAACTGAATTTGATGTCCAATTTTATGATGTTAATGGTCAAGTGGACTATGAGTGTTTTCTATTTTCAATCCAGATGGATGTGTATTTAATGGAACATGAGCATGAGTTGGATAAGCTAAAATTTTATATGGACTATGGGTTTCAGTTAGTGCTTGATTTTCAATATCAAAGTGATGGGGCTAATGGTGGCCTTGGAAAGCACAGTGTTATGGTCAAGCATGCCAGTGGTGATGTTAATTTTCAGTTTTTCAATGATAGTGTTTTTAGAATTAGCCTAGTACAAACAAAAAAAAGTAAAGTATTTGATAGGGGTAAGTACTGGTTCTACATTTTTGGTGGCCTAGGGCCATCAAGTGAAGTTTAAGGAGGAGGCTAAAATTGGAAGAAGCTGCAGGGCACCCAATGAACTTGTGCTTGGTCTATTTCAACCATGAGATCTGAAATCTCACCATGCCTGCAAGAGGCATGCATCCCCAGTCAGAGCCACTGGTGGAACTTTCTAAGTTTCATGTTCCACTAGTCTGAAATTGCATTTTACTTGGTGTTCTCTTGGTCTGTATGGACTAGGATTTAGATTTTTATATGGGGAGTCATTTTACTTCAAATATTTTCTCCTTTGTCTAAACCCTTAGTCTTTTGGTCTAATCTTTTGTTGACCTTCTATTTCCCTTTTCTGGTTAGTTTAGAACAACTTATGTCCTTGGGTCCATGAAATGATCGACCCCTTATGGTTAGGGTTCCTTGTTACCTGTCACTAAATTTTTCTCATGTGCCTTGGTCTGAAGAAATTCCTTTATTTTATAACGTTGATATTCAGCCTTGTTTGGCCTTTACATCCTTTGCACAAAAATGCATTAAGTCTTTCAAGGTTTTATCTTATGTTTTCCTAGTCAGTCCTCTTCTTAAAACAACTTATTACACACGAGCTTTATAAAGTCACTTAAGTCTTTTCCCACTACCTTTTATCACTCATTGCTCATTACCTTTTAGCCAGTTGTATCCTATTCGTGATGTGTGATGGCCTTGAGTTTCCCTTATATCACTAAACTAAAATACATCATGGATTACCTTTTAACTATTTGCCTTGAACTCATGATGCGTGATGAGCCTTTCCCTTTGTATCGCTCATCGTTGATCACCCATATGGACCTCAAGTTTTGAATCAACAATACACAATGAAGTCCCTTGTTTCAGTGATGAATCATGGGTATGATGTATTACTATGGCCGATGATTTCTCAACCCTTGATCTCGTCATATGGACACCTCGTATGATCCAAAATTATTGCTAAAATTTTTCTATCCCAATATGTTTTGACTATTGCAGAGTAGATTAGCGATGGGCAATAGAATTGCTATGCCTTGTGCCTATCGTGCCACTTTTGGTCATCACAGTTTCAAATGGAGTTTTAATGAACATATCAAAAATGAGTGATGGGAATATTTGATGGAATATTCCCCTCATCGTCGAGTCCTCATGCATTGTAGATTCGTCCGAGGGAGCTGAGATCAAAAAGGTGTAAACATGAAAAATGAAAAAATGTGTGGGTGAAGGAGAATCATTGATCAAGTTTTAAATCAAAAGGATCGATGACCATGATTCAAATTTGAAGGGATAATTATTAGTTCGCTCGTGTGAGCTTTCTTTTGAACATTAATGGTGGACACGCTCCAGTCATTCAATATAATGAGGGTTTTCAACCATTTTCTTTCACAATTGCATTTGTCGAGGGTTGAGGAATTGGTCTAGATATAGAGAAGAAGGTGTGAAGAGCTCGAGCAAACAGTTGCAAACCTATTGAAGACATTTTCTCCTGGGTAAGCAGGTATCCACACTTTCTTGTGTTGAATGTGCATAAATTGGCTAATTTGGGAGTTGTTAATAGTTTTGTTGGATTTAAGTTCTTGAGGGTTTGTGAGGTTTTAGTTATTTGCAATTTCTGTTGGGGGTAAGTGCATGGATCTATGACACAATTTTGGCTCTTAAGATGCCACTTTTTTTTCTTCTGAAATCAACAAAATCTGATTTACACGAGAAAATGAAGATAGTTACGCTCAAAATTTTAAGATGTAGCAAGAATAAGAGTTGAAGTGCTTCGAGTTTAGTTTCTAAGCTACTAATTATTTTTGAAATTAATTAATATTAAGGGACTAAAAAGGGAGGGGGCGCAAATAGGTCCAAGTTTTATAAAAAAAAATAGCATAGCGCTTGAGGGCCACCCCTTTTTGATTAACTTTTTTTTAGAATTTCAAGAGTTTGAATGGTGAGAAATTAGCTAACAACATGCAGTTTATCCTCGTTCCTTCAGATAATTTTTTTAATTAATATATAATATTTTATGAATTTTGAAAGTGGACAAATCCTGAAAAGCTAAAATTTGAGTGTGCTCCCCCCTAATATTTTTGAAAACTAATTGAAAATTGATTTTTTTTTCATCATGTATAGAATGGAGTCTAGTTTTAAAAAATGAAATTTCTTTCACGTTTAGATAAACGAGTAAAAATCTATCCTAAAACTAGCACATGTTAATTTTTGACCAAAAATTGAGGCATTTACAAGAGAAGTTATGGATCAAAACCTTAATTGAATCAAAATGAGAAAAGAATTATATATTTAGATAGCTATGAGAGAGGCTAATGCCATCATGATTTTTTTATAAACTTGCATTGAAAGAAGTGAAAAGGTTATGGTGAGAACAGATAAAAATATGAGGAAATTTGGAAAATCCTATCAATTCACTCATCTAAAGCAAGTCATTTGGTGAACACCAAATTTGGCACTCGTCAAATGGCACATCACATTTGGCGAGTGCCAAATTTGTCATGCACCAAATGTGATGTGTCATTTGGCAAGCGCCAAATTTGGCACTTGCCAAATGACACATCACATTTGGCGAGCACCAAATTTGGTGCTGGCCAAATGACCTGCTTTGAACAAAATCTAACTTTCCCCTCTCTTTGGTTGACCACTTTGATAATGTTGAGAGTGCACAGTTTATGATCGTAGATGGATAGTTGAGGTTTTACCTTTCATACACTCTCTACCTCCTTACCCTAACTAGATAACTGTATATCCCTCTGAAGTCTCTCTCTTTCAGGTCTCACTCCCTCCCACACTACCTAGACTATTCTCTCACTCCTATCCCCTCTCTCAAGTCTAATTCCATCTCACCCTACCTAGATAAATCTATCTCACTCCAATCCCCTTTATCACACTCCCTCTCTCTCCCCCTCTGGTCTTTTTATCTCTCTCACTCCATCTCCTTCTCTTAGGTTGTTATCTTTCTCTCTCTATCTCTTTGTCTCAAGTCTCTCCCTCCTACCCCTCTCCCTCTCTCAAGTCTCTCACTCACGCCCTCTATCTCTCTCTCACTCCCTCTCTCTCTCTCACTCCCTCTCTCTCTCTCCCTCTCTCTCTCTCATACTCTCTCTTAGGTATCCCCCTCCCCTTCCTCTCTCTCTCACACACACACTCACTCCCTCTCTCTCTCAATCCCTCTATCTCTCTCCCACTCTCTCTCTCCCTCTCTCTCAGGTCTCTCCCTCCCACCCCCCTCTCTCTTTCTCTCAAGTCTCTCCCTCCTACCCCCTCTCCCTCTCTTAGGTCTCTCTCTCTCTCAAGTATTTCCCTCCCAACCCCTCTCCCTCTCTCTCCCACTCTCTTTGGTCTCTCCCTCCCACCCCATCTCCCTCTCTCTCTCTCAAGTATCTCCCTCCTACCCAATCTCCCTCTCTCTCTTTGTCAAGTTTCCCCCTCCTACCCCCTCTCCCTCTCTCAGTCACTCCCTCTATCTCTCTCCCACTCCCTCCCTCTCTCACTCCTCTATCTCTATCCCTCTCTCTCAAGTATCTCCCTCCCACCACCTCTTCCTCTCTCTCTCTCTCACGCCCTCTATCTCTCTCCCACTCTTTGCCCCTCTCCCTCTCCCTCTCTCAGGTCTCTCCCTCCCACCCTCTCTCCCTCCCTCCCTCTCTCTCTCAAGTCTCTCCCTCCTACCCCCTCTCCCTCTCTCAGGTCTCTCTCTTGTCTCTCACTCACCCCTCTATCTCTCTCCCATGCCCTCTCTCTCTCACTCCTCTCTATCTCTCTCCCTCTATCTCAGGTATCTACCTCCCACCCCCTCCTCCCTCTCTCTCCCTCTCTCTTAGGTATCTCCCCCCAATCCCCCTCTCTCTCTCTCACTCATTCCATATATCTCCCATCCCTCTATCTTGGACACTCCCTCTCCCTCCCAACCCCTCTCCCTTTCTAAAGTCTCTCTCTCTCTCTCACTCCATGTATCTCTCTCTCATCCCTCTATCTCCCACTCCCTCTCTCTCCTACTGTCTCAGGTCTCTCCCTCCCACCCCCTCTCTCATAGGTCTCTCCATCCCAACATCTCTACCTCTCCCTCTCTCTTAGGTTTCTCCCTCCCACCCCCTCTTCCCCCCTCTCTCTCTCAAGTCTCTTCCTCCTACCCCCCCTCTCTCTCCCATTCCCTCTCTCTCTTCCTCTATCTCTCTGTCTCTCTATCTCTCCCTCTCTCTTAGGTATCTTCCTCCCACCCTCTCTCCCTCTCCCTCTCTCTCAGGTGTCTCCCTCCCACCCCCTCTCCCTCCCTCCCTCTCTCTCAATTATCTCCCTCCTACCCCATCTCCCTCCCTCCCTCTCTCTCAATTATCTCCCTCCTACCCCCTCTCCCTCTCTCAGGTATCTCTCTCGCTCTCTCTCACTAACTCCCTCTATCTCTCTCCCACTCCCTCTATCTCCCACTCCCTCTCTCTCTCCATCTATTTCTCTCACTCCCTCTATCTCTCTCCCATCCCTCTATCTCCCACTCCCTCTCTCTCCCCCTCCATCTCTCTCTCTCCCCCTCCTTCCTCTCTCTCCCCTCTCTTTCTCTCCCCCTCTCTCAGGTAGGAGGGAGAGACTTGAGAGAGTGTGAGAGGGAGTGAGAGAGAGAAAGAGGGTTGAGGATTTAGGGTTGAGTGAACTGAGTGTTGAGTGTTTAAAGGTTGAGGGTATTGGGTTGATGGTTTAAGGTATTAGGGTTTAAGGGTTAAGGGTTGAGGATCTAATGTTTAGGTTAGAGGGTTGATAATTGAGGGCATAGGGTTGAGGACCTATAGGTTTGATGGTTTAGGGTAGAGAGAGAGACAGGGAGAGGGTTTAGGGTAGAGGGTAGAGGGTTAAGGGTTAAGGGTATAAGGTGGAGGGTTTAAGGGTTAAGGGTAGAGGGGAGATAAATAAAGGGAGTGAGAGTGAGAGAGACCTAAGAGTGGGAGAAGGGGTAGGAGGGAGAGACTTGAGAGAGAGAGAGGGAGTGAGAGAGAGGGTTGAGGGTTGAGGGTTTATATTTTAGGGTTTAGGGTTTATGGTTTAAGAGAGAGAGAGAGAGAGAGAGAGAGAGATTGAGGAGTTTAAGTCAGAGGGTAAGATAGAGAGGAGTAGAGGTTTAAAAGGTTTAGGGTTTGGGGTTTAGGTAGAGGGGTTTAGGGTAGGGAGGGTAGGTTGAGCTTAGGTTGAGGTTTAAAGAGAGGGTTAGGGGTTGAGGGTTTAGGGTTGGAGGATTGGGTTGAGGGTTGATGGATTTAGAGTTTAGTTTTAAAGGATTTAAGGGTTGAGGGAGGGGTAGAAGGTAGAATTAGAGGGTTTAAGGTTGAGGTTTAGGGTTTAGGGTTGAGGATTGATTTAAGGTTGGGAGGGTTGAGAGAGATTAGGGTAAGATATTTTAGTTGGGTTTAAGGGTTTAAGGGTTAGGGTATAGGGTTGAGGGATTAGGGTTGAGGGTAGAGGGTATTGGGTTGATGGTAGAGGGTAAAGGGTATTGTGTTGAGGGTAGAGGGTAGAGGGTAGAGGGTTTAAGGGTTTGGTTTTAAGGGTTTGAGGGTTTAGGTTTCCCATCCCTCTATCTACCACTCCCTCTCTCTCCCACTCCCTCTCTCAGTTATTCTCCCCACCCTAACTAAATAACTATCTCTCCCTCTCAAGTCTCTCTCTCTCAGGTCTCACTCCCTCCCACACTACCTAGACTAATCTATCTCACTCCAATCCCCTCTCTCACACTCCCTCTCTGTTAGGTCTCATGTACCTCCCACCCTCCCTAGAAAAATCTATTTCACTCCAACCTCCTCTCCCAAAATCCCTCTCTCTCTCTCCCCCTTTGGTCTTTTTGTATCTCTCGAGTCTCAACCCTCCCAATCCCTCTATTGTCAAGTCTTTCCACCCACCCTAACTAGATAACTCTCTATCCCTCTCAAGTATATATCGCTCTCAGGTCTCATTCCTATCCCCTCTCTCTCTATCTCAAGTCCTTCCTCTCTATATTTAAAAAATATTTCAAAGCAAAACATTTGGCACTCACCAAATTTGGTGAGCACCAAATGTGTTTTTACCTTGAAACAGTAAAATAGGGGTTGACCTCGTGATTCAAACCCACATGCTTCTGCATTTTTCTGGTTCAGTGCTTTATCTGACTCAAAAATTCCTTTTTTATGCAGGTGACTCCCTGTTGTACCAATCCATGCTTGATCCATCACCTTTTTACCACCAATTTGCATGCTAGACAATGTAGAAGAAGACATTTTGAAGTTTCTACATCATTTTACATTATCTTAGGTAATAGATTCACTTTGGTAATATTACAATGTTTATATTTAGTATATATATATATTTTTTACAATATAAACTAAATTCATTTCATAATTTTATTAATCATAACAATTGGACATAGAATTCAACATTGAATTAGATGGGAGTTGCATTAAAAAGTTTAATTTTTATGAGTTTGAAGAAAAAAATGAAAAACATGACATAATTTAGTTGAATTCATGTTTAAACTTATATAAACAACATCAAATTAACACAAATTTTCTTATGAATTCTATTTGCATTGCTAATAGTGTCCATTTCCAGCATGGCTAGTGGAATTCACTCTATTTCATTTTAGGTAGATGTTTATATTGAGTTTTTTTGTTTTGTTTTGATAAATTATAGACCATTCATTTGATGATTTTATTAATCTTCATTGTTTTTGAAAAAGTAAGCAACATTTACAAGGTCTTGTACCCTTCACAATGAGCCATAAGGGCCAAAAAGGATCAAATCCAAAAAACTAACAAGTCACAAAGAACAAAAACATCACAATAACAACACAATGACCCCGGATAGGTAGCATAGACACAAAACATAGGCCCAGGTAGCAACTAACTAGCATTGTCTTGGTTTTTGAACAGGAGGTCCACAGCGTCATCCCTGACCCAGTCTTGATTATCCTGGGAATTATTGCTCTCCAGCTCCTCTTTGATCACCGTGGATAGGGTGCTAGTCATGAAATGACCCAACTTCATTGTGAAGCAAGTTAGGCCTCTGAATCTTTTATCAAGCATGTCCATCTTCTTTCCCAAAGCATGGAGCTCCTCACCATCATCTATGGTTCTTGAGACCTCACCAAGCTCAACAACTAGAGGGTGCGAAGAGTAAGAGGCCGAAGTCTCTTTCAAGATTTTAATGTTGTCCAAGGTAGAAAGGGGCCCTTCCACATTTTCTTCCTCTTCCTCCTTGGTCTCCTCTTCCTTATAATCCTTGTTGTCCGTCTGCTCCTCCTCTGAGTCCTCAATAATCTGTCTTTTCCTGTTGTTTTTTGCTAATCTCCTCGACCTTCAGATGGTAGTCTCCCCTCCATTCATGATCATGGTCCCCATGACCGTGTCACCTTTAGAATCTTTCTCGACAATATTCTTCCCTTTACCCTCTTTCACCATCGGCTCCGACACACCTTTTTTATCATCTTTGCCTTTTTTCATTGTGGTGGCTCTGTAAGAAGACTTAGCCAAGGTGGCCTTGATTTCACATAGGCTAGCTGCAACACTAGTATGAGCATTACCTACACTAACCTTAAGTATTTTAGCAACCTGTTTGGTTTTGGGGTTTTCAGTAGTACCTAGGTGGGGTTTTTTAGAAGGGCTTTTAGATTTAGCAGGGGAGATATTAGCGACAACCAGGGGTTCAATCTCTTCAATACAGACATCAGAAATGGCTCTAGGAGGACATAAGGCCAAATGAAAATGGTAGAGTATCAAGATAAGCCCCTGATGGAGAGGTAGAGGCGAAATGCCATTTGAGTTAAGACTGGCCATTTCTTTGCATTTTTAATCGAATTTTCCAGGTCCATGAGCAGAAAGGAAGGAAAACTAAGCAAGATTTTATGCCTTAGATGATTCAGAAGGGGAAAATGATAGAAAAAGTAGGTTTTAAACCTACCTTCAAGCATGACGTACTTCATAAGGGCTAAACACACCTAGAAAACATTAGGAGCATGTAAAAATGGATGTTGCATGTAAAAGTTTAATTTTTAGGAGCTTAAAGATAAAAATGGAAAACATGACATAATAGATTCAAATTCATTATTAGTGATGGTTGTGGGAAAAAAATTATTTTCAACTAATTTGGAAAACCTTAGAGCTTTCATCAATGTTAATGCAAGTTTCCATTAGTTTTTTTGTGCCATAAAAAATTCACCTTCATCATGTGCTTAGATAAATTCAAGTGACTTGCCATAGTTGTTATATCAAGTTTCCATTCATTCATACCATTTACCTTTCCAAGAAATAAAAAAGGGAAAATTTTGTGCAATTGAAAATGCTTTTTGTCTTTCTAACTTACCTCATTGCCAAAGAAATAGTGAATAATTCCAAGATATAGCATCACAAACCCTTCTTTGAGTTCATGTTCTTCATGGCTTGGTTGACAATCACAATGTGGTTTTGACAACAATAAGCACAAGATTCTCTAGTTTCCAAAGGTGGCAGTAACTTATACCCTGGGTTTGACACTTCTTTGCTCCTAATCACTTTTCCAAACTCCAAATACTCCCCTCAAACCCTTCTTAACATTGATCAACACTCACATGAAGCAATTTTGTACAAATCCCTCAAAGTACTAGGTTTTACATAGTATAGTTGCAAAAAGAAACAAACTGTCCTCAATAACTCACACAAAATGATGATTTAGAAACCCTCATTTTGTCAGCACATGCATACAAGCCTACAAAAAATTAGTACCAAGTTTCATATATTTTCACTGATGCATCAAAAGTTATGGGTTTTTTTGAAGCTCACTATAAATCGTAGGTTGGGGACAACAATGTTTGATAAGTTACATTAGTTATGCAATGTAAAGTAATGCTTTGAGTTTTAAAAATATGCTATGCAATGTAATCAACAATATGAATATGTTTCATAAAATACTTGGTGTGTTTCATAAAATGCAATGTAATCAACGGTATGTATATTTTGAAAAAATGCATGACTTACTTTTCTTGCGGTATGGAGGTAGAGGTGTATGAAAAATGTTGTAGCATAGACATGTTTGATAAGATGCATTGGTAGAAATTTTTGGAAAATGTGGTAGCATAGAATAAGGAAGTGATCTATTTGAAAGAATGCCTCAAAGAAATGTGGTCTCATATTGATGTCCATCACCATGAGACCACATTTCCTGGAGGCATTTTTCCAAACAGCTCACTGCCTTCTTTCATAAAATGCTTTGGTAGACATGTATGAAAAATGCTAAGGTAGACATGTATGAAAAATATTATAGCATAGACATGTTTGATAAGATGATTTAGTAGACATGTATGAAAAATGTTGTAGCATAGACATGTTTGATAAAATGCAATGTAATCAGGGATATCAATATGTTTCATAAAATGCATTACTTACTTTTGTTCTATGTGTGTTTTTGAACATGTAGAATTCAACGCCATGCCGAGGAAATGACCAAAGCCTCTAACACCAGAAGAAAGTGAAGTTAAAAATGCAAGGAGAAGAGAATAAAAAATTGTAGCTCGTGAAGCAAAGGAATTATAGCCCATACAACAAGAAATTCTTGTGTAATCTAAGAGAGATGTCCAAATGGCAGCACAAAGGGCATGGATGAAAAAAATTCATGGAAGGACACAAATGGATCCCGAAGTTGGGGGCACATCATCAACCATAGGTGAAGTTCAATGCACATCTCCAATTGAAGACACACCAACAACAACATGTGGTTTTCCAAGTACATCAAAAATCACATCTACAGTTGAAGACACACCATCAACAACATTGGGTTTTGAAAATACATTAGCAAACACATCTCTATTTGAAGGAACTCCACAAATGACATCTCAAGTTGGAGGTATAACATTGTTTACATGTCAATCTCAAGGTATGTTATCAATTGCACCTTTGATTGAAGGTACGCGAGCTATCCACGATGTTGTTGACATTCCTAATGTTGACACAAATTTACATTTGAGAACTCCTCCTAGATTTTTGCATAGAAAACCTAATTTTTTATTGATATTGATTCCAATGTTTTGAAATGGACTCATAATAAGATTCCAAAACATAAATGTCAAAGATATGCACAAAGGATATGGAGTTTATTTTTTGAGAAGCTAAGTGAGGGTGGAAGATGCCAAATATTTTTTGAAATGATGAGGCAAATCAAATTTAGGCCCACCATGAAAGATCTTGGGCTAAGAGTTTCAAATGAATCAAGTGAAAATTCCATTGTAAAGAACTTGATGAGTGCATACGAGAGTGTGGGTTCTACCTCACACATGAAGGATAGTTGTTCCACACGACGTGTGATGACAACAACACTATTAAGCAGTCAAATAAGGAACAAGGTGAACCTTACAAAGAAAATTAAGTCTATGAAAATAAGTAGATCATCTCTAATGAGAGCCAAAGAAAGGCATGAAAGAGTGGAGGATCCAAATAACAATGAGTTATGGGCATTCTCGGGTAGAGTGCCACAGAAAGATAAAAGAATTGCTCAAGCCTTGAGATCTATAATAGTAGATTATTGGAAGGATAACACAAGGAACTCTCCCAATCAAAGAGATATTGTAAGAAGGAGAATTGATAGTCAAATACATTAGCCACATCCAAAGAATTATTTGGATACCAATCAAACCCAATTTTTTGTTGATTTTGTACAAAAGTTTCCTCAAATTAAAATATGTCAAAGGTATTTTGAAATGCTAAAGCCTTTTTATGTCAAAATAAATCACACACACACTACTTGTTGTTGTAGAGTACATATTTATTTTTCTAACCATTATGATTTTTATCAACGTATATGTGTAGATATGCATACTAAAAATATTTTGTAGGAATGTAACATAAGGCCTCCACCTAAATCCTCAAGGGAATTCTTATCTTCTATTTTATGTGAAAGAGTGGATGGTCAGTTTTTTTTACAAGAGGTCATGTTTGGATGGCACATGTGATCATTGTGGTGGCATGGAATATTTACCAATTTTCCAACACATGGATATTACACACACAATGGCCTACAGTCTAAAAGATGGGAAATAAACAAAGAAGTGTGAATTGGTCAGTGATAAGATTCCAGTGTATCAGGTTATGGGCATTTTCCATGTTCAGGTAGTCTATGAGTATGCAAGGTATACACATAGAGATCGATAGTTGGAATCATACTTCAAGTTATGCAAGGATACATTTCCACTTCATAACATTATTTCAGTTGTTGAATTTTTGGAGAACTACACACTACAACCAAAGAACGAGGTGAAATCACAATACTAGAACTCCAAGCAAGTTGCTATATTTGTGCATATAGCATTCATTCATGAAAATGATAGTACATAGGATAACAAGAAATTTTTGAGGGAGTATCACTTTTACATCAGTGATGATCGTACACATTCTACAAAGTTTGTGCAAGGTTGCTTTCAGATGTTCTATGCTGATCTGGCTAGTAGGGGCATATCATTCAATTAGCATATCATATGGTTAGATAATTGCACATCACAATTCAAGAAATCCAGAATGTTTTATTGGTTGAGGAAGATGCATATGATCAGTGGTGTTCCCCATATGTGGAACTTCTCAGAGGCTAGGCATGGAATGTGGGAGCATGATGAAGTAGGTACATGTATCAAAAGAGCCTTAGCATGAGAAGAGTTAAAGTACAAAGACAGTGTAAAGTTTATAGATGCAAGATCAATATTCGAGTGGTGCAATCATGCAATGGGTCCATATAGTGAAGGTAATTCTTTAGTTTGTATATTTTTTTCATTTAGTAGATGATACTAACATTGCAAAATATGAGGATTGTTGTACACTAATAGGTCGAGTGAGCTACACTCTTTTAGAAGCTCCAATGTAGGTACATGGACTATCTATATGTGGAAGATGGCTTGATTTTGTTCTACATGTACACTTCAAACATGGAATGATTACGAGTCAACAGAGTGGCTTGGCAAATGGTCTGTAAGAAGTCTAACCGCACTTGACACTTATCAGCTCCCAATGAATCTATAAATAACGGAGATGTAATCATCCATTGAATTTGATCATGTATCAGACCTACTAGAACTAGGTAATATATCTTACTTTCAAGTTTTATTTTGATTTTCATTAAATACATCTAACAAGATGAACATATCAATGCAAGGCATGTTTATGCGGTGATTGCAAATGAAAAAAATGTGGAGGGTACAAATTATTACCTGTGTCATTGTATCGAGGCCAAAAATAAATTGGAGGCCCCAATTATAGATGGAGAAAACATATAATATCCTATAGGTTCGGTGGTTGTTACTAGAACATGGATTAGATGATACCCTATTAGAATGCTGCAGTTTGGTTGTTTGAGGACTTCAACACACATCAGAAGATTCTTCACTAATTGAACCTTGTCGTCGCAACCAACATTCATTTGATCAAATATAAGGGCAAACCTACAAACAAGAACTTGTGGAAAGTGCGTGAGTTTGACCACAAGGCAGTACTTGACACAATAAAGAGTCGAGAAAACCTAGATGGTTCCCTGGATTGATTTGCAAGTATGCACATTGAATTTGTAAAGTCATGTTATTGATCAATGCTTTCTTTCAAGCATTTAAGTTTGATTGTAGAAGGGTTTGCAAAATTACATTATTGTTAATTTGCAAAATGATAATTATATGCTGCTCTCTATTGAATACCTTTAAATTGGTATTCTCTATTGGTGTTTGATGTCATATGCATTTATGACTATCATTGATGCATTTAGGACTGTCATTGATGTATTTGTGACTGCCTTTTAACTCACTTATTAATTATATGTTTGCTTTAGTGAATAGATATGCAAGACTAGTGAAGGAGAAAAAAGTGAAAGGCTTCACTAAAGATTATCAACTTAAGAAAAGAACATCAGTTGCTGGTGCATTTTTTGGTTTTCAATCTTTTCTTTCTTTTCGATTTCATAGATTTCTCAGATTCTTATATGCTACATATTTTATGTTAGTCATGTTTATATATATTTGAAATTTATATGTAGGATCATCGAGAGATAAGAAAGTAATGAAAGATGGGTCACATCACCATTGTAGGACCTTCAATTAATCTACTTATAGCATGCATGAAGGGAATAATAGATCTAGCCAGAAGGTATATGTATGACATTATTCAGTTATTGGTCTTTTAATGGTTTTTATGTGAGTCCATACCTGAAATTGTTAGGCTTTTGCAAGTTTTTTTGTGGACCAAATTTTAGTGAGAGTACACAACCATAGAGAGGCTACTACCCATGTGTTTCCAAGGGAGTAGGGGGTGTACATGTTTTGAAGCATTTAGGAATACAAATAACTAGGCCACCTAAGGTGGATTAGAGAAAACAAACTGGGTAGTAGCTCCTTTTGTTTCTTCTTGTACAATATATTTCATGATTTAGGCTATAAATGGGAGGATTATTTCCCTGCATGTATTGCTGCAAGTATTGAGAAATGGGAGGATTTTCAAGATGTTCTTCCATCACTATTGTAATATTTGTTATTGACTTAATGAATTTTTTGATATACAAAAATTATGAGAAATGAATACATGCAAATGTGTATATTCCTTAATATATGCCTCAATTAAATGTGTATATTACATTTAAAGTTAGTTGTAATGGTTTATGATTTATATTTAAAGTTGTCTTGAAGGAAAAGCATGTGGATTTATGATAAAATTTAAAACAATTCCTTCTATTGTACAAAGGCATATTTTATTGCTCTTCTATAAACCCTAGAACTCCTTCTATCATCATTATTTGACATTAAAACTTGATCAACCATTCCTCATTTAGTATGATTCAACTCGAGGCTAAAGTTTGCATCAGAAGGCTATGAAATCACCTTTCCAATTAATATGTCCCCACTATATATAAGTCTAAACCAATAAAAGGGAATCCATCATTGTCAAGCTTATCTACTCTCAGTTTTTTTTTATGTTTGGATTTCCAAAATCTACTCTAATCTTGGATGAGTTTTAGAGTCACTATCATCATGATTTGTCTCTTTACATAATATTAGTCACCCTTCAAGGGATTCATTGAAAATCAATGCACAAGACATCTTAGTACACCTTTCCACCATTGACAACCTAGCCTAGTGTACATCCAAGAAAGGAAAAACACACCAACAAGGGTAGAACAATATGAACAGTGGGGGCAACAATGTTTCAATACCATCCAACACCTTTGACAACTCCCAAACATTCTTCAACCAACCAATCTCTCCAAACAGTCACTTGGCATTTGATGCTCTTGTCAACTTTGGAAACATAGTCACATGGACAATAGCACAAACAAATGATGGAACAACATGAGCACATACCTTGGGTTGTCTCAGGTTATTAAAAACATATCATGATGATTCTCAACCCTTTTAGGACTCAGAATTCCATGATACAATGTTCCAAGGCACAAATCAACATTATGGTTTATTGACACAATGCATAAATGATGCACTATTATTGATCCAAACTCAAAAATCAAACATGAAACTTAATCCCTTTTCACTTGTGCACGTGAATATCATGAAAATAAGCCCCATGAAATAATTAAAATGCCTTTTCATTGCTTTTGTCATAAAATAAAAGATCTTTGAATTAAATACTTTATGGTTGTTCTCTGAGTATTACATTTTCCTGTGTGTATAATTTGATGATCCTTTGCATACTTTATGGTGGTTGTCTATTTATTCTCATTAAAAGTGAAGTTGAAACAAAAAACCTCAAACAACAAAACTTAAGTGATGGAAAAGTTAACTTATGGTGGTTGTCTATTTATTGCCTTTTATTGCTCTCCACGGAAATGTTTTGTTAAAGTGAAGTTGAAACAACAAACTTAAGTGATTGAAAAGTGGTAGAGTCATTAAAAGCATTGAATTGCTTTGAGCTATGTTGAATCGCTTCAAACTATGCTAAATCACTTCAAATCACTCTGAGTTATGTTCAATTGGCAGAATCCCTTATGAGTCCAAAGTGCAAAATGACTACAATCTTTGACAAGCTATTACTCGAACACCGCGATGCTTAGAAATTTCTCGTCCGTGCCAATGGGATTGTGTTTGACCCCTCTACAATAATATTTCTTAGTTTTTGCTATTTCGGAGGTGTTTTCCTATGGTGACAACTTTTCACTTGAAGAAAAAGTTGTGAAATCCAAGTAGTGTAAAGTTGCAAAGTGGTGCAAATTTCATTCTGCAACTTGTGTGACCAAATGAACTATTCCAACACCTCTGAGTGGGTATTTTTACACTAGTAATAGTCCTATTTTTCACCCAAACATGTTGGATTGCTCCGAGCTACGTTTAACCGACAAAATCCCTTATGAGTCCAAAGTGCAAAATGGCTGCAACCTTCAATAGGTTGTTACTCTGACACCGTGATACTTAGAAAATTCTCATCTAAGCCTATGAAATCATGTTGAACCCCTCTACAATAACCTCTCTCATTTTTTTCTATTTCAAAGGCATTTTTCCGTGGTGACAACTTTCCACCTAGGGAAGAAGTTGTCAAATGCAAGTAGTGTAAAGTTGCAAAGTGGTGCAACTTTTGTTCTAAAACTCGTGTGACCAAATAAACTATTCCAATGCATCGAGGTGGGTACATTTATGCTAGGAATGGTCGTTTTTCACTCCCAAACATGCTGAATCACTCTGAGCTATGTTCAACCGACATAATCCCTTATGAGTCCAAAGTGCAAAATGGCTGCAATCTTCGACAGGTTGTTACTCAGACATCACTACACTTAGATATGTATTGTCTACACCTATGGGATTATATTGGACCAATCTATAATAACCTCTCTCATTTTTTTCTATCTCGGAGGCATTTTCCCGTAGTGGCAACTTTTCACTTGGAGAAAAAGTTGTTAAATGCAAGTAGTGTAAAGTTGAAAAGTGGTGCAACTTTCGTTCTACAACTCGTGTGACAAAAAAAACCATTCCAATGCATTTGGGTGGGTACGTTTACACTAGGCATGGTGCTCTTTCATATCCAAACACATCGAATCACTTTGCGCTATGTTCAACCGACAAAATCCCTTATGATTCCAATGTGCAAAATGGCTGCAATCTTTGACGAGCTATTATTTGAACATTGTGAGGCTTATAAAATTCTTGTATGAGCCTATGGGATTGTGCTTGACCCCTATAAAATAATATCTCTCGGTTTTCACTATCTTAGAGGCGTTTTCCTATGGTGACGACTTTTCACTTGGGGAAAAAATGTCAAATGCAAGTAGTGTAAAGTTGCAAAGTAGTGCAACTTTTGTTTTGCAACTCGTGTGACCAAATAAACTACTTCAACGTGTCTGGGTGTGTACTTTTATGCTAGGAATGGTCCTCTTTCACACCCAAACACGTCGAATTGCTCCAAGTTACGTTCAACCGATAAAATCCTTTATGAGTCCAAAGTGCAAAATGACTACAATATTCAAAAAGCTATTACTCAGATAGTATGATGCTAAAAATCTTATTGTCTGTGCCTATGGAATTTTTTTGGACCCCTCTACAATAACCTTTCTCAGAGGCATTTTCCCGTGGTGGTGACTTTTCACTTGGAGAAAAGTTGTTAAATGCAAGTAGTGTAAAGTTGCAAAGTGGTGTAGCTTTTATTTTGCAACTCATGTGACCAAATGAACTATTCCAACACATCTAAGTGGGTAAACTTACACTAGGAATGGTCCTCTTTCACACCCAAACATGCCAAATCGCTATGAGTTACTTTCAACCAGCAGAATCCCTTATGAGTCCAAAGTGCAAAATGGCTACAATCTTTGATGGGTTGCTACTCGGACATCGTGAGGCTTAAAAACTTATCATTTGAGGCTATGAGATTGTGTTGGACCCTTGTACAATAACCTCTCTTAGTTTTTCCTATTTCAGAGGTGTTTTTTGTGGTGACGACTTTTCACTTGGGGAAAAAGTTGTCAAATGCAAGTAGTGTAAAGTTGCAAAGTAGTGCAACTTTTGTTCTGCAACTTATGTGACCAAATGAACTATTCCAACACATTCCTATGGGTACGTTTACACTAGGCATGGACCTCTTTTTCACTCAAACATGTCGAATCGCTCCAAGCTACATTTAACCGACATAATCCCTTATGAGTCCAAAGTGCAAAATGACTGCAATTTTTGACGAGTTGTTACTTAGACACCATGATGCTTATAAAATTATTGTCTGAGCCTATGGAATCATGTTGGGCCAATCTACAATAACCTCTCTTTTTTTTTTCTATTTTGGAGGCATTTTCCTGTGGCAGAAAATTTTCACTTGGAGAAAAAGTTGTCAAATGTAAGTAGTGTAAAGTTGCAAAGTGGTGCAAATTTCATTCTGAAACTTGTGTGACTAAATGAATTATTCCAACAAATCCAAGTGGGTAGTTTTATCCTAGGAATGGTCCTCTTTCACACCCAAACACACTGAATCGCTCTGGGCTACATTCAACTGATATAATCCCTTATGAGTCCAAAGTGCAAAATGGTTGCAATCTTCGATAGGAAGTTACTCAGATAATGTGAGGCTTAGAAAATTCTCGTCTAAGACTATGGGATCATGTTGGACCTCTCTACGATAACTTCTCTTGATTTTTTCTATCTTAGAGGTGTTTTTATGTGGTGACGACTTTTCACTTGGGGAAAGTTGTCAAATGCAAGTAGTGTAAAGTTGTGAAGTGGTACAACTTTCGTTCTACAACTCGTGTGAGAAAGTGAACTATTCCAATGCATTTGGGTGGGTATGTTTACACTAGGAATGTTCCTCTTTTGCACCCAGACATACTTAATCACTTTGAGCTACGTTCAATTGACAAAATCCCTTATGAGTCCAAAGTGCAAAATGGTTGTAATCTTCGATGGGCTATTACTCAAAAACCATGATTCTTAGAAATTTCTTGTGTAAGCCTATGGGATCATGTTGGGAGCCTCTACAATAACCTCTCTCGGTTTTTTCTATCTCAGAGTTTTTTTTCAGTGGTGGTGACTTTTCACTTGGAAAAAAAGTTGTCAAATACAAGTAGTGTAAAGTTGCAAAGTGGTGCAACTTTCGTTCTGAAACTCGTGTGACCAAAAAAAATGTTCCAATGTGTCTAAGTGGGTACGTTTATATTAAGAATAGTCTTTTTTTGTACCCCAAACACGCCGAATCGCTCTGATCTATGTTCAACAGGTAGAATCCCTTATGAGTCCAAAGTGCAAAATGGTTGCAATTCTTGATGGGTTGTTACTCAGATACCATGAGGCTTAGAAATTTCTCATCTAAACTTATGGGATTGTTTTAGACCCCTCTACAATAACCTCTCTTGGTTTTCACTATCTCAGAGACATTTTTTGTGGTGGTGACTTTTCACTTGGAGAAAAAGTTATCAAAATGCAAGTAGTGTAAAGTTACAAAGTGGTGCAACTTTTGTTCTGCAACTCGTGTGACCAAAAAAGCTATTCCAATGTGTTTGAGTGGGTACATTTATTATAAGAATCATCCTCTTTCACACCCAAACACACTAAATCACTCCGAGCTACGTTCAACCGATAGAATCCCTTATGAGTCCAAAGTGCAAAATGGTTGCAATCTTCGACAGGTTGTTACTCAGACACCATGATGCTTGGAAACTTCTTTTCTGAGCCTATGGGATTGTGTTGGGACCCTCTACAATACTTTCTCCTAGTTTTTTCTATTTCAGAGACATTTTTTCGTGGTGGCAACTTTTCACTTGGAGAAAAATGAAAGTAGTGTAAAGTTGCAAAGTGGTGCAAATTTTTTTCTGCAACTCGTGTGACCAAAAAAACTATTCCAATGTATTTTTGTGGCTAATTTTACACTAGGAATGATCCTATTTCACATCCAAACATGCTAAATCGCTTTGAGGTACGTTCAACCGGTATAATCTCTTATGAGTCCAAAGTGCAAAATGACTGCAATCTTTGATGGGTTTTTACTTGGACAATGTGATGCTTGGAAATTTCTCATCTGAGCCTATGGGATCATGTTGGACCCCTCTACAATAAAATCTCTCTAATTTTTCTATCTCGGAGGTGTTTTCTCGTGGTGGTGACTTTTCACTTGGAGAAAAAGTTGTCAAATTTAAATAGTGTAAAGTTGCAAAGTGGTGCAATTTTTGTTTTGCAACTCGTGTGACCAAATGAACTATTCCAATGCCTCTAGGTGGGTACATTTACGCTAGGAATAGTCCTCTTTTGTATCCAAACATGCCAAATCACTCTGAGCTACGTTCATCCGAAAGAATCCCTTAAGAGTCCAAAGTGCAAAATGGCTGCAATCTTTGACAAGATATTACTTGAATACTGTGATTTTTAGAAACTTCTCGTCTGAGCCTATGGGATTGCGTTGGGCCCCTCTACAATAACCTCTCTCATTTTTTTCTAAATCGAAGGCATTTTCTCATGGTGGCAACTTTTCACTTGGGGAAAAAGTTGTCAAATGCAAGTAGTGTAAATTGCAAAGCGGTACAAGTTTCATTCTACAACTCATGTGACCAAATGAACAGTTAAAAAACATCCAGATGGGTATGTTTATGCTAGGCATGGTCCTATTTTGCACCCAAACATCCTGAATCGCTTTGATCTACGTTCAACTAGCTGAATCCCTTAAGAGTCCGAACTGTAGTTGTTGTCACCGAATATGTGTTAGGGCTCAAAAATGCAGGTTTGAACCACAAGAGGTTGCCAAGCTCTCATAATTTTTTTGGCTAACGTACAAGGCCAAATGATTCTTTTGAACCTTCTACTCTTTAGGCTCTGCTAAACCTAGGCGGGTGTACCTATATGAATGAAGCAGATTTGAACTGTGTGTTTTATTCTTTAAACAATCTATCCGCAATGGCAATTTGGAAGTGGAAAGATGCAAACTTAATTTGGTATAAATTGTGCAAGCAATATAAAAATATAATATGTCCAGCTAACAAATGTAAAAAATGGATGAAACTAAATAATGAAATGTATCAGACCAGTGCCTTATTGGGTAAACAAAGTCTATTGAAGACCTAGAAAATGTGACATGTAATGGAAATAAATCAAGCTATTCAACACACTATTGTGGGTTTATAACTTGTATAAACGTGCAGGTAATTAGTTGAAAAACTCTACTTGAGACAGATTGACAACCCTAATTATATGGCTCTTCCGATTGATCCAATTAACACTCCCAAATTACCATAATTGAACAAAAGGACTTAATCTTTACTTGAAAGAACCAATTAATCATATCACACAAGTACAAAAAATGTGCACTGATAAACTGAGTATATACTTGATATATCAATTTAAATAATAGAGAAGCATTAAAGTGGAGACAACCAAATAATTGAATAATTCCAACAAACAGTTGATACCAAAATTAGGCCACAAAATCAGATATCTTCATTGACATCTTCATAATTTATACATGCATCATGGTCTTCACTATGTAAAAAACCCTCTGAAAAACTATCTGTCTTACCCCTTATTCTCTATCAATCTTCTCCTTTTATATCCTCCCAAAAAATCTCCCGCGCCTTTTGATCTTGGTCTTCTCGCATTCTCATCAGAGGCCGCCAACCTCAGATCAACAGTCGTGCCACTTCATAACAATGCAGGAGATTACATAAAAATGCAACTAAAAGGTGGTAACAATAATTAATACATTAATCTCTACCGTTAGCAACTTCTTGAGAGCTTTCCACGTGGCATCACGTTAGGACTTTCTTTCGACTGCTCCGATTGCTTGTCACGTGGCGCTATATCGCACATCTTGCAGATTTTAACTGGTGAGCATTTTGGGGGTGCAAACCAGCAAGCAAGAGTGGGGATCAAGCTGAATCTTCATGTTTACTTCTGAGTCATTGATCTTGTCCTATCTCCTTTAGTATTAGCTTTGTGTGGGGCTTCTCCATGTACTTGTGGGCTCCACTCATCTGCAGCTGTAGAGTGTATGTGGTATCTTCTCGTGATATCATGATCCATAAAGTGTGCTCATCTTCCGTTCGTGATATGGCAGGGAACGGTGGTGATCATTACCCATGCTCCGATCGGTATTGGTGATCTTTAGGCTCCAGGCACTGGGGTGGGACATAGTAGGTGGGCCCTCTCGACATAGGTGTCCATGCATCAGTATTTCGCACATCGCTCGGCCATTTTGTGAAAACCTCATGAGGTCAGCCCAGAATGATCTAGATTTGATTATTTCATATTCATTCGACGGCTAAAAAGCCTGCACATGCAGTAAATGTTAATCAATAAGGGGGACTGACTAGGCCGACGGGATGATACTCTCAAGGGTCAATGACTTAAGCTTAATTCATTTATAATCAAACATTAAAATCAGGCGTGAGGGCAAATTAAAGCGACTGACGATCACAAGGTCATGGGGTCAGTAGTGAATGCATCTCGATGGCTCAAAAGGCAACTAATAAAACTGACAACCGGGATAACCAATCAACATAAAATTAGAATACTCAATGCAATTAGAAAATCTCAACTTACTAGTGAAACCTTTTTATCCAAATATTCAATATCCATGATGTATGGTTTTTCGTGCTCTAGTGTTATAAAACATGATGTGGTGGCAGTTATAGGACCATGTTTCCCAATGATTTGTCATGTTATTTCACACATAGAAAATGGAAGGAGGTATTTTTTCTTATTTAAATGATGAATATGAGAGAAATGTGATAAATGCACATGGGTGATGCATCCAGAAATCAAGCTTATATTATTGTTCATACACATCTAATATCTTCAGAATATCATTAAGACTGACCTGTGTATTGATTTCATTTAATGAGATGCCAAGTGTTGTGATATTAGTAGATGCAAATAAATTTTGTTGGTTGGATCAACAACTATCATGTGTTTTGATGCACGTTCATACAAGTTCATAGAGGTATATATATTCCCGTGAGGTTTGAAACATCCACTTGTTCTATAGATGCAAATGCAATGATTGCTAAGCTTTAGAATAAGAACCATTAGTTGTTGGATGCCAACCTCAACCATGAATTAAAAGAAATACATTTTTTTGTGATATTTTTTAGTGGGAAGAAGCTCTTACAGTTCATGTGAAACCTTTTGGTGTTAAAATACTTGCCACTAGACAATAATAGAACTCAAGAAGCATGAAGCATGCACAAAAATATATGAAGTATACACATGAATCATGAAGAATACACGTGAACACATGAATTATACATTGGAAGCATGAAGCATACATGTAAATACACACAATATACATGAAGTGTACATGTGAATAAATGAAGCATACATGTGAATAAGTGAAGCACAAGTAATTGAAGCATTGCAAATGATACAAACCACTAGGAATGAAGCTTATTTACACAATATGCATTAGATGGAGCTTATTGAGCAATCAACATAAATTATTTAAGAATTAGATGTAAAAAAAACCCATGCCTACAACATTCAAGCATACAATTTACACAATACACATGATAAAATCATTCAAGAATGGTAGTAGGAAAATAATATTTTCTTTAATCAAAAAATTGTAAGGCTATACAATTATATATATTGATAAAAGTATATACAATATATCCAAAAAATCCATACAGGCTTACTACAAAAGAGCCATATGGACATAAAATGTCACATTTATATTGATAGTACAAAAAATATGTTCCAAAATGCCACATAGGCATACAACAAATGACCCTAATACATAGTCATTTCCCTCTAGGGGAAGGAAAAATATCCTGTGCTGCCTTCAAAATTCGACTGGATGGAGTGCTTGTTGATTCTCTTGTGTTTCGAACACACTCACTAGAACTCCTCTCTAGAATCCTCTAGAGATGCACCTAATAGAATAAAACGTGTAGATGATAATACACATAAATTGAATTATTGAATGACATATAAAAAAATATAGTCACTTACCGCATACAAATATTCATCATGCAAATTTACTGCATTACCATATCCACGATCTAGAGTGACACCCACCTATAGCAACCATCAAGATATAAATTAAACTACATGTACAAGTATCATGAATTTTTTCAATAATAGACCATAAAAGAGAAAATATAATGTCAAATCCACTAATCTGTTGTATACCTCTCTCAAAGGATTAGAACTAGATATTGTTGCAATAACTCCATGGTCCATCATGCCACCAACATCACCAGGGATGTCTGATGTCAACAACTGAAAAATGAAACAACATATCTAACAGTCATATAAAGAAGTTCAAGTAGTCCCTTTATAACTGTCATAAATGAGTAGCATATGAAAATGAAAAGAGCAACAATATGATTGTCATAAATGAGCATGAATTAAAAATATAAAACTACAAAAACTTCATAGATAAAAATGCAAAAAAATCATGCATCCTGAGTGCAACAAATTTTGAAGGAAGCTAGTCAAGAATGGTGATATTGATAACAAAATTCAATACAAGGTAAAGGTCAATGACAGTTGAAAGAAATTGAAACACAATGTTAAGAAAATTTTGGGAAGTGATGGCAGTCTATGCAACAGTACAATCCCTATTGGTGGTAGTGACCTTGCACGAAAGAGTAAATGGTTGGCCTTAGTGTATACTATAGTATAGTGCTTATAGATCACATAATGGTGAAAGTACTAAGTTCATTGGGATAGTCCAATCTATTGCAAATTCCCAAGTTAAGTGCTCATTAAGATTCAAATTTCATATGTTGATGAAGTAATGTTAATGAGGGAATGCTGTCAACATAGTGACAATGCCACAATGAAGTTCACATGAATTAAGTGAGAATTACTATGTTACTTGCAACTTTCAAAGGGATAATGGAACATACGATGAATTAGGACATGTCTAGGGTTTTACTATAGCACACAAAGTTGGTTGTTGAGGTGTGCAACAATAATGGAGAAGACAACTTTGGTCAATAATGAGTGGAAGGAAATATTTCTTGTAACGGTACATGTGTATAGGATAAAACTTAGATGGAGGTGCTATAGCATAGAAGGGATAAATAGACAGGACCAAGAGGGGTTAATAGAACATATGGTGAAATAATAGAGGGTACAATGGGATGGGAGTCGAATACAATAATGGAAGATAAAATGGACTAGTAGAGATTAGTGGGTTGGTCCAAGAGTGGATCATAGAACATAGGGTGAACTACTAGAGGTTAATGGGAATAAAGGAACATAGGATGAATTAGGGGAAGATAATGGGACAAGACCAAGAGGGGATAATGGAACTTACAATGAAATAAGAGAGGGTAATGGGATGGGAATAGAAGGGGTTAATGGAACATAGGATGAACTAGTATAGATTGATAGGATGGGATAGGATGGGATAACAAAATATAGGGTGAACAATTAGAGGTTAATGGGATGGGATTAGTAGGGAATAATGGAACATAGGGTGAATTAGGAGGTGTCTAGGGTTTGACTATAGTACATGAAGTGGGAACTTGACCTGCGTGTAGTAATAATAGAGAAGAGTTATAGGATGAAACGTGGATAAAGATGGTATAGCATAGAATGGGTAAAGGAACATAGGGTGGAACATAGGGGATGATGGAACATAGGGTGAAATAATAAAGGGTACAATAAGATGGAAGTAGAAGGGCATAATGAAACATAGGATGGACTAGTAGATATTAGTGGGATGGGCTAGGAGGGGATAAGGGAAAATAGGGTGAACTATTAAATGTTAATGGGATGGGATTAGGAAGGAATACAAGAACAAAAAGTGAATTAGGAGAAGATAATGTAACACGATCAAGAGGGGATGATGGAACATAGAATAGACTAGTAGAGATTAATTGGCTGAGCTAGGATGGGATAATGAAATAGTTTTAAGGTGAACTATACTAGAGGTTAATGGGAAGTAATTAGGAGGGAATATTAGACCATAAAGTGAATTAGGCAGTGTCTAAGGTTTGAATATAGGACATGAAGTGGTAACTTGAGTTGTGTATTAATAATGAATAAGATATTTGGTCAATAATGAGCATAAGGAAAGGTTTCTTGTAATGATATGTGTATAAGATGAAATATGGAGGAAGGTGGTATAATATATAAGGTGTTAAAGATTGGGATATGTGATATAAAATGGTTAAAATATGCGTGATGAAAGGAATGGAAGAATGAGATGGATGTTGAATGGTAAATATAATTACGATCTCACAAGACTAATCAATGTTTGTGTTTCTCATCAATTTTTTAGATTTGTATACATAAAATTATGAAAACTAGCTAGCATTGTTTTACAACATCATTAATGAATAAAGGTTACTTGAGTGAAAGTTGTTTGAGGACATGAATTGTGAGGTGTGGAGGTCGAAGGTCCACCAAGAAATTGTTTGACATCCAAAGCATGTTATGAGACAAACATTCAAATATAGCATTCAATTATTCAAATGCAATAATAATATCTTTAATACACGTTGCATACTTGTGGACTCAACGTCGAGAATGAATAAGGGTCTATAGGAATGAAGCACATCTCATGAACACTTTGACCCTAAAATTTCATCATATTGATTCTACTAATTTAGTTATTCTTAAATTTAAAAATATAATTTAATAAAAAAAAAAATGAACTTGCTAAATTTTACCTGAGTATCAATGCCATGGTATGTATTATTCAACAATTCATTTGTCATATCCATCGCCTCTGCAACTAATATAGGCTATGTAGTTGCATTGTGATCACTCTGATAATTGTACGTGCAAAAAACACCACAAGCGCCACAATGGTGGGGTGGAGCTCGTGGTTTACACGTCTGCTCCACATCAAGCTCTACTAGAGGCCTCACACACTATATAATGGTCTGGGTGAGTGAGCTAATTGACTCCAGCATGTCCACCTCTACACTATCCTTAAAAATGGAAGGAATGGCGACATGCTCCACCATGGGTTTGGCCAAGGGTCTTGATGCCAAATGTGTATTATGTCGTGCACCAGGTCTATCATGTGTGGAGCCCCCACATCTACCCTAAAAGTCTAAGATTGCAAAATAATTTGGCATCTTATTGAGGACAAAATCATAATAGAGTTTCCTCAAAATGTATTGTGGTACTTCATGGTTATTTCATGGAGGTTGGTCAAATACCATCCACCACCACTCCCAAAAATTATTTTTAATTAATTCATGGTGGCACCAATGGATGGGGAACCTCCCGCATGCATGAGACAAAGGTGTATTGGTTCTCGGGTCTGTAAATAGGGCACACAAGTCGGCTTTGCTAATTTTTTGTTTTTTCACATCTACATATGAAAAACCACTAGCATAAAATTGTCTCAACTCATGCCTCTTATTTGACCAAAAAAATATTTTCTTGCTCATTTCTCCTACATGAGATACAATTGACTTCAACTATTTAACAATCCCTCTCCTATAAGGGTGGGTTTCAACATGCTTGGTTAATCTTCCAATTAATTATTCAATGTCTCTTTTATTGTTTTCAATTTGATTTAGGATATTTTCTTGTGTTCCTTGAGGATTCCTTTGAACTAATGGAGGGGTTTCAGGTTGTTCTTGTATAGGAGGCTCTTTGTGAGGGGGTGATTGTGAATTCTTAATGTTTGGAGGTGGAGATTCATTCCCTGAGAATTAGAATAAAGTTTTATTAAAAAAATTTATTTCAATCTACATTCTAAATCAAATTCAAAATAAAAACAATAAAAATACATACCTCTTCACAATATTCAACCTCTTTGACGTGTTGGTGGAATCCTCATGAAGGATTGCAATCTAATAGTGCAAAAAATGGAAGAGATTTGGAAAGCACGAGTTGCAGAGCTGAAAACCTCCAAGCCAAGCCGCGAGTTGAAAAGAAAATGAGGCTTAGAATGCAAGATTTGGTTTAAATTAAATTTTTGCTTTTGGTGCACACCAAATGACTTAATCATTTGGCATGTGCCAAATTTGGCGTGTGCCAAATGCTCTCCTTTGACATTTTTTTTTCATTTTTTTCCAATTTGGCATCAAAATTGTGTCACAGATCCATGCACTTACCCCTAGGTTGGTAAGAATTGTACTTGGTTTGGGAGTGTTTTTGTTTTGCAAGTTTGTTCCTGAGCATAAACCAATAGGGTCTTTCTGTAAAACTCAATATTGCAAACCCTAGTCCCGTCATACCATGGAAATTAGAACTTAGTGTGTCATCTCCCCAATTAGAGAGGAATCCTAAATAGAAAGGAGTTAAGAGGCCTAAAACCCAGGGTGGCACACATAAAATTAGGCCATATATGCTTGAGAAATATGAGAAGCCAATGGTAGAGAAATGAACTTATGCCATATTCATGGAGGGTGTGGCTAGGAATACTTACAACTTGAGGAGTAGAGTTGTTAACTGCAATCAGGGTAAGCTTGGTAATGTGTTCATAAAGGAATAAAGTGCTAGAAAGTAGGAAGCCAAGTTAGGGGAATTGACCAGGTCTAAGGAGAAAAATAAGAAGGATAAGGACCACAAGGCTTATGATTCTTATATGGGGGAACCTGATGTTGCCATGGAAGATGAGGCAAAAGAGGATCCAAAATACACCCAATATCTTCTTACGATGGTAAGTCTAGACTACTCTGAGTGATGGTGAGACAAATTCTCCAATTTCAACAAAATCATGAAGGAGACATGCATACTCTTGATTCTGAAGATGATGAACCATTGCAAAATCAGAGTCCTAGTTTGGAGTTTTTGTCTTAAGCGTTAATATGGAGGAGGATTTTGGTGTTGACATGGATGAGAGGATTTTGATGTTGTTGCAATGATGAAAGATGTCTTTTGGAAGGTGGGTATTTCATCTTTAGTGAAATATAAGGAGTTTTTGTCTTATATGCTTTCCCCCTTTTCTGCAAAGTACAAATGGAATCGCTTGGGAAATTTTGAAATTGAAATTGAAATGTGTGTCAAATGAAAATGTGACTGAAATTGTAATTTGGCTCGAAGCTTGTTGCTCCCATGTTTCTATAAATGGGAATTCAAGGCCAATTACTGGGGGTCTTTTGTCAACCTTTTGGTTAAGGTCTTTGGTTGGAGAAAATTTAAACTCATGTAATAGTAATTTTGTAAATCAAGCACAGATGAATAGGATAGTGTTGAGTCTTGGGTAGGCATTCTAGTTTGTAATAGGCTTAATAGTTTTATAGTAACAATGGCATATGAATGAAAATTAAAAATTCTGGAAAAATTTCTCTCCTATGTATTTTATCTCTCAAATTATGAATAGAATGATCAAGGATCATTTATTTGTCTTCAATAATTTTGGTTGAATGCATGGTTTTATTTATGCTTTAGTTCAAAGAAATGATTAAATTATTTAATAAGATCATAGGTTTGTGAGATGAAATTCAAGGATTACTAAGTAGTTTTGTTTCTAGATATTATGACTTGTGTATTGCAAATAAATATATTAATAGCCTATAAATGTTGAGTTTAGTTGCTAATGTATTATAATTTGTTACAAAGGTGACTCTATTACCCATGGATAGAACACTGGTCTATTAGTTCCGTCATCCTAGATGCAAGTGAGCTAGCCAAGACCTGGCAAAGAACTCAAATCTTAATGACAATTACTTATATAAATATAATTAAGTGTTACAAAATACCACTCATTCCTTGCTTTAAATAGTGATTTTCTTAAGGGTCAATCAAATCCTTGAGGGATATTATCTAGTTAGCAGGTTATAGGAATGCATCTGTTTGTCACAATGTTCATGATAAAATGACACATGAATATCATCTAAACATTGCTAGGATTACCCTCCTAGGTTTCACAGAGCCCGAAGTGTAGAGGTAGAAGCCTAGCAGGCCTATGCCTGTTCGTTGGACAATCCTTACCTTTTCTAATCATTGAATTATGGAAAAATCATAGGCATCTGGTGAGATTAAGTTTGGTTCTTAAAAAATTACCAACACATTGTTCAAAACACTTCTACTAAATAATGTGATTAATTCATTTTTAATGATTTTACTTCACCATATCAATCATTATCATATGCTTTATCAAATATTCTATACAAAATATTACTAAAAATTAAATATTTGTAAAATAAATATATGTTAGGCATTGTAGACTAAACAAAGTAGGATTTATTTTTTTAATTAAAATATTTTAGATTCATACAAAGAAAGTAATTTAGTCATTAATACAAATAAAATTAATTTTAAATAGTTTAAAATTATAATTGGAACACATTAATACTAATATGTATTCTATTTAAATGTTTAATAAGAACATATGAGGGATAAAAGTATTAAAAATTAAGTTTGAAGATAATTTCTGGCAAGAATTAATGACAACATTCCATTCCTTAGACACCTATGATGTGATTGGAATATACATAGGCATTGTTATGCTCCTTTTCTACCTAATATGAATTTGTATGATGTGGATTTGAGTCAGAAGACATGTTTTAATTTAGCAATAGTTATGGAGTCAAATAATTCTTACTCACTTGGAAAGAGCCAATGGAGTAGGTGACATTTAAAGGGATACTCTCTTCATGAGGAAGGAGAGTCCTATGAATGAAAATGATACTAATTCATAAGGTGGGTGCTACACTAACTTGCTTAGTCACTTCATGAGAAAGGAGTGATTGATGACATACAATTTTGTTAGGGTGTGGATGCTACCTAGTGAACCTCTAGAGAGGTGTAGTTATAATGATTCTCCTATGGCCAATGTGACACTACTTCAGATCAACTTCAACTTCATTGAGTGAAGGAATGAAAGGTGTTGAGATGGAATTCCTTTAATTCAATTAGTTTCTTTGAGTGGTAGTTATCTTAGATGATATATTTCTCTTAAACAACTAATATTTTTCTCTTGGATTTGGTGTAAGACAACCCAATCCTAAACTTATTTAGTGCTGAATAGTTATTGATTTGGTTGATCATTTTTTAGCTTATTTAAGATAAATTTAACATAATATTCCTTGATCCCAAGAAACAAGGTCTTGACATATAAGGAAGATATATGTATATCTTTCTTTTTGTAGTCGTGCTTTCATTTATTGTATTTGTTAATTGCATTTCTTATTGATTATTTGATAGTTGTATTCCATTCTTATGATTCATTTATTTTTTCATGATTTGATGATGTTGAGATTCTTGATTTTTATATGGTCCTTTATCTACTTTTTTACCTTGAAAGAAAATTAACTAAATGATTTATCCTAAATACATGAAGATAAAGTATTATTCTAACTTTTTTATATTTTCTAAAATTTAAATGTTATTTAATTATCTACTTGTTGTTTAAAGGATTATATATGATCTTAATGTAATATAATTAAATGTTATTCGATTTTTATTTGATTTAATGTGTTAGATGTGTAAAACAACTCATGTTGTTAATAAATGTGTTAGATGTGTAAAATGAATCATGTTAATAAGGGATTTCCACTTAATGCATTTTGTTAACCTCAAATATTTTGAAATGATTTTTAAATTAAAATTCAAATATAATTTAACATAATTTGTCTAATTGCACACATAAATCTATTTTATCTATTCTAATTTTTTATATGATTATAGACTATCACCAATCCACTATTTAATCTATTAGAAGTTCTATTTTAATACTTTTCAAAGAAAACTAAATTAAGAATTGAAAAAAAAGAAAGAAATGAAAACTCACACTTGGAAGTTAGTAGGTTCTTAGTGAAGTGGCAACATATTAGTCCTCAATGGATCAAATTATCTATATGCTCCTCTCCTTTCTAGTCTAGGTGCTCTAAATAATGAAATGAGATAAAATAAAGGAAACTAATTTTAAAGAATGAGTGATGGAATGTTGTGATAGTGATAGTAGAATTATCTAAAGCTTCAGGAAGATGTAACACTTAGGATTTTTGGGAGTGTTCAATGCACTATGAAATGGAAATTAGTGTTGATGCCTAAGAATTAACTCATTATCCTACTCAAGAATCTATGGGTATATGAGAAATAATAAAACTAATAGATAAACAAACAGTCAATAGCCAAATATCAGTTGGGAATGAGATTGACATTGCTTAACATCTCATAGTGTTTATTTGGTGATTTTGATATCTACACATAATTTGGTATCAAAATCAAATTTTACCATTTTTTCACCTTCTATTCCAATGGTTTCCTTTAATTTGGTTCAACACTTCAAGGTATTTCAAGTATTTCAATTATTCTACTATAATCCTTGTTATGAAAAATACTTCTTTATAAATTGAAGTATCATCTATAGTACTTCTTTAAATTGGTTAGTTTTCTCTTATATTTTGTGAATTCCCCTTCCCTCAACTAATGTTTCTTTGTGTATTCTCCCTTTGTTAACCATAATTTTATCTCGATTGTTTGTGTCCCAATATCCTATAGTGTCCTTCATGATGCCTTTGATGTCTTCAATCCATGAAGCTACTCCTTCACTAATAGTGGTTCTACTTTTATTACAATTGTTAAGGGTGGAAAAAGTGATCCTAGGCCTAACCCCTAGAATCCATGGCTTTTCCAAAATTGGTAGAATTATGTGATGTATTCCTTAACATAGGAGAATTCAAATCTACACAAGAGTGATTGATTGCTCAACAACCAATCTACCCTTGGATCTGAATTCTAATGGGTGATTGAGACTTTTGACTTGAAATGATGCAATTAGACAACATATGAAAATGTATTATTTTGATATGAAAATAGACAAAAAGAGAAGTAAGAACCAAAATTAGATTCCAAAAATGAACAAAGAAGATATTGATGCACTTGTGATTTGAATTTAAGCTGGATTTAGGTGGACAAGGGCACCCTAGACTAGGGATATGAAACCAAAATTTATTTCATAGGCCTCAAGTAATTGGTATATGGATTCTTCCTTTTGAATCCCATTTTTGGATCTTCTTATGTTATTGAGTTTCCATATCTTGTCAAGTTGTAGGGCTTGAATACACAAATGATAAAATTATCTTCAATATTCTTCCAATCCTCTTCAAATCTATAACCTACACCAAAAGGAGAGGGAGGTTAGTTCCACATGGGGGCTTGCCTCAATCAAACCCCATGTTAGAATTTCTATCCCCACAATGGAAAAATTAATAATAAAGAGAGCTTATCCTTCTAAGGGATAGAGGCTAAATAATAGAGAAGTAGTGAATCAATTATTTTTTCGTAACTCACCACTTGGATTTGATCTCCTTTATGGACTATATTCATTCTCACCACCTTCAAGGATTTCTTGAAGTTTGGCTTGATGTGATTTGAAGACCTACAAGCATTAGTACTCAAAAAAAAAATACATGCATAAACATGAACAAACTCACATAAAAATTGACATGATGCTTGATTGATGAATGCTGTAATAATTCTGTAAATTATGCTCTTGACTGCTCTTGCATTGATTTTTGAAGTATTTTCCTCAATAGTTTTTCTCAATAACTCCTTGTTCTTTAAAATTGTGAAAATACTAAGTATTTATATGCAATTATTCTAATTTCCCAAAAAATGAAATTTGATAGTTGACAATTAGCATTTTAATGTCAAATAATAAATTACCAACATCAACATATTTAAATTTGGGGTCATTTTAAGAGGACAAGGGCACCAAGGGTGCCCTAGTCCAGATCCAATTTTTTTGGATCCAAAGTGTCAGGGTAAAATATTAATGCATACTTTGATCTTTACATTTATTTTTTTGATAAATGTTAAAATGGGCCATAGAATGCATAATTTAGGAAATTAGGTGTTTAATTAGGTCTAAGAACATAGGAGGGAGAAAAACCTAGTGTGAAATTGTCAAGGGAGACAATTTATGATGCTAAATTTAGCCCCCATTTTAGTGAGAGTATGAAATTACGCTCAAACTCACACTAAAGTAAGAATATATTAAGAGGGGTTCAATTTTCCAAATATTGAAAATACAAGATGGCATTGAATCTAGGGGGAGTGCAAAAACCCCCAAGATTCAAGATCCCATGGTAAATCAACATAAGGAAAATGGAACACACATTTATAAAATGTAATGCAACATGACAACACAAAATATACAAGACAAAAACACAAATATAGACACAAACACAATTCAAACAAAATGTAAACATAATGCAAATGTAAAAAGGACAGTATGACAATCATGGACTATCAAGATACATAGAAATCTTACTAGGATCCATACCCAAGGTGTCCATGACTCACAGGCTAACAAATTTTGATATTTTCTAGGTGAACCATGAACCAAGGCGCCATAGGCTATTGAAGTCCGACATTCACTAGGTGAGCCTTCTAAAAAGAGTAGAAAAATGAGTAACACACAAGGGCTAGTGAGGATCGATTTTCACTAGGTGTGTACCCATGCCAACCATACTAAGAATTATATTCCCAATAATTATGATAAGGTGCTACAAAAATATCTCAATGTCAAGCCAATGAATCACTAAGTCCAAAATTTGTGAACAAAGTGAAGAACAGAATGCATTCCCCTACCTTAAAGTAATTGCTAAACACCAAGTTGTGAGCAATTTCTTTAAGGTAGAATAAAATGATAAATTTAATATGATAAGTTCATGGGATATTATTTGGAAATCCCTATGCCAACGATATATTTCCAAATAATGCTAGCTCACAAAAAGGGGTTACCCCCAAGGCAATGCCACAAACACGAAAAATATGTCACATAAGGGATCCACAAATCTAGGGTCAGTATAAATTTTTGCTAATATAATATGATTAATCTCATAATTGACATAATTACCCCAAATACTCATGGAACTAAAAACACAATGGAAGAATGACACATTTAGAGAGATTTTTTTTTTTTGGCGCAAATTGTAAGAGACCTAAATGTCTCAATGCCTTACATTGTCCCCAAAAAGAAAAACTAAGACAAAAAAAAATTACAACTTAAAGAAGATTGAAGATACATATAGATGAATGTCACAACAAATTTGTTTCCTTTGTATCCTTGTACCCACAAAGCAAAAAGGGTCATACAAAGAAACCTCACAAACATAAAGACACACCAAGAAACACAACATGAAAGATCACATCATGTGTAGGAAAACACAAATAACATATAAAGAAAACAAAGGGTACTGCACATGCGATTTGATCTAAAGAAAATCTTTTGCATCCAAATCTTTCTCATCATATATGGAAGGTGGATAGATAGCCAAAGGGACTAAAATAAGTGTCATACAAGGAGTATCAATAGTTTCAACACATGGTGAATCACTCTCATCAAGAGGATCATCATGGTTGCCCCCATCTAAATCCATAGACTTTGAGAACAACACATATAATTTATTATGTACTTGTTCATTGATCTTAGCATTTTCATCTTCACTATCCAAATTTATCACAATGGGCGATTTAAGGACAATGTCAATCACGTGTTCTTGTTTAATTCTTTGTTTTGGTTGAGACATGTAAGGTTAAGTGGCATGGTTTGGTAGATCTATTTGGATAATTATTTGGTCATCAGGTAATGTCTTGATCTTTTCAGCCAATTGGTGAGCAATGACATGACGTCTGCGCTTACGCTCCTTAGCACTTCTATTTCTTCTTGTATAGTTTTCCACTTGTAAAGGGGTAAGAGAGGGTTTCTCTACCATTGGTCTATTTTCTTCCCTTAGGGTAGGAATTGAAGGGACCATTGGGGTTGAGAAACCACTATATTTTTTAGGTTTATAAACTTGTTTCTCTTTTCAGAGGCACAAAGGTAATCATATGATTGTCTCTTGGTCTTTTTATATGATATCAATGGTGGGACTACAACATAACTGTCTGATGGACTTGGGAGGATATTTGGCTTGGACATGGGTTAATCCACAACCTGTGGGGTGGGAAAAACAACTATAGATTGATTATCTTCCTGGGTGGTATGCTACTAAGGGATAGTTCGGATATATGCTTTGCCTTAAATTTTTGATATGACCTGAAAAATAAGTCCTCACAAGACTTAACAAGTTCCATAGGTTGAGGAAAAATATAATCTAGTGAAAAGTTTCCATGGGAAGCCAAAGGTTTAAAACGATTATGATAAAATATAAATATTTGATTTTCAAATGGAAAATTTATGAATTTGTGAATTATCAACAAGACTGCATTCATGGAGCATAGCCATGGATATCCTAGCTTCACATGGAATTGTTCTAATAGCTGGATGATGGTGAATGACACATCTAACTATTTTGGTACTACTTTAAGTGGAAGGGTTATCAAACCTATCGTAGAGAAAGAAAAACAATCATGAATTTTTATCCATGCTTTTGGTTGTTCATAAGAATCTTGATAGAGCTCATGCACAAATAAGAATTCTTTAGTGATCATATTCTATAAACTCACGAGATCAATGAGTATTCTTGGTTTAGGTTTATCATTAATAGGACCAGTGATATAGAGAGTGCTAGAACACACTGACATACTAAGGGGGGTGAATTACTATATACCAAAAATTAATCCAATTGAAATTTATCAACCAAATATTTCTACTAGGTGATTCCATAATAGTGGATTACACTTTTTGGCCAAACTTGACATTAAACTGAATTTTTTTAACTAAGTCTTCACTTTCAGACACCTATAACTGCTAAACCATGAGGAATTTGAAGATTATGCAAACTAGTGGTTTGTGAAATTTTATTTGTAGATTCTAAATATATATACTTTTAAAAAATTAGAATCAAATTACATTCCTTTTTCCATCTCCTTCGATAACTAGTTTTTAACAGTGAACATCATTTTTAAAGAGTGATGTTTACTGTATAACACATAATTTTTTTTCTATGAAGGATAAAATTCTATTTTTTTGAATTCCGATTTGTAACTATGATATCTAGCTCCTTCATTTGGTTTCATAGTGTTTTATTGAATATTTTCTTAATTAAGTTTTGAAGTCAAATTAGTTACAATTTAGACATAGTTTTATTGTATAACACATTTTTTTGTATGTATCAAAATTCATTTTTTTATTTGGATCAAGGACATCAATACCAAGAGCATAGATATTTTTCATGTTTTTTTCGGTAATACACTATTTTTCCACATGTGCAAAACAAAGAGCTTGATTTTTGGTGAAAAACCTACATTCACAAGAAATAAAAAATAAGTATAATAATCAAATTAAATATATTTAAAATTATACTTTTTGGGAAGCTTACAATAAGGACTACATACTTACAAAACATAAATTTTAAATGAATTCATTTGATCCCCCAAAAGGTAAATCAAAAATGGTTTTTTATTAGCATTTTGATAGGTGTAGAGGAGACTCCATTATAGGTATGGTTAAAACTAGCTGGGTTCTATCCAAGGGGGTTTGATCTAAGGGGTTTGATCAAACCCTCTTTAATTAAAATCCTTTAAATGGAACCTTTCAAGGCTTGAATCATTATATTTTCTAAAAATATGTGATTTTAGCAAAAATCATGACATCCCAAAAAGTAACCCCTTATTGTGGCAACACCGTACCGCTTTAAATAGATAAAGAATCAAACTATGCAATTCAAAGAAAAAACACACAATCATAACACCGGATTTACGTAGAAAAAACTAGAAGGGAAAAACCACAGTGAGCAAGTTGCTTGGATCTACTATCCAAATCCAGCCTCACAAATAAAAATAATATTTACAAAAAGTTTTATAGGCTACAACCCAAAGGAAGCTACAACTCCCAAAAATACACTTTTTATGGATTTAACCAAAGGAATCTACCACTCCCTATAGGATACAACACTTATAAAAAGAGGCTATAACCTCTATACAAAAATATTCTAATCAGTCACCTCTGTAGAATCAACACCCTTCACCTTGACATATATCTTTAAAAACTCTACTCAACAACCTTTGTTATCTTCAACACACTTCCACACATCACATATACACTCACACATACCTCCTCGCATACTCACACACTCTCATTCATTTTGCAACAAACTTGATCTTTTATTTATATCCTCTGCAAGCTTCAAAAAATTTCTCCCTTGTTGACCAAGATGAAACATGTAACATGAAATATGCAACGACCACAACAAGTCATCTCCCAAGACATCTACAGTAATTATAAATCAAATAGGGTTCAAACCAAGAGATAATAATGGCATATTTTACCTTAGCACACATCTCCACATTAGCGCATACTTTCAAAAAATTGGGGTAATCATCTCAACATACCAAAGTTACCCAAAAAACACTTAACATTTTATACATTAGATCCAAACCTAAAGCGGTACTGAAGAGAACAACTAACATCATGTGGATCATTTTACAAGCATTATATGACTTGCAAAAATATTCTCATACACTCCTTTCACAACTTCATGCTGGCACAAACAAACAAACACTGAACCTAACATCTCTTGTAAACTCTAAATATAGAGTATTAAAAACCAGGCTTGTGACACTCCTCAAATCCTAAAAATTAAAATGAGAAAACATATAGAAAATATGAAATTATCCTCCAAACAACAAAGCCAAATATTATAATTCGATGAAATTCAGTGGATTTTACTTTCTCCCGCTGACAATCCTAAATAGCAACATGATCTATCCTTACTTTGTTGACTCCAGAGAACCTCTGTGGTACACCTTATCATTTGAAACTTGAATCATGCATAGATTTCATCTATATCTGACTATCCTCCAAGCCACAAGATTACATATTAAAATACAAAGAAATGCAAAGAATTCCTCTAACTCTTTCTCACTGCAACAACATTGTACTACTATCTTTACTCTGTTAGCTTTGGAATATTCTATAGTAACTTTTATGCTTTGAAATTAGGAAAATACATACTTCACACCTGTCTCTATATAACTTGTGAACCGCAAGGCCATATCTTCAAATGCAAAGGAATACAAATCATTCTCCCAAGATTCTTCAGTGCAACTTCCTATGCCTTTGACTATTTGAAACCTTACATACTTTCTTTCATATCTTATGTAATTATTTATATCAAGGGACAACGAATACAATATTCACAACACCATAGACAATAATTAAAACTCTTTCCATCAAAACAAGAAACCACAACTTATTCATATGAGCATACACTTTAACCTGTCAACTTTCACTTATTCATGAACTTCAGAAGATACGATATAATTATGTACATAACTTTCATCACCATTTCGTTCACAACTCTTCTGATCATCACTCCTTTGTATGCTCCTTTGGACTCTTACTCTTTTGAAATCTCTAATCACCACTCTATTTATATCACATGCAACCTTCCACAATACAAATTTGTTAAAATCAATGGAAAATCATGCAACAATATCTCCCTTCGGCATTGATGGCAACACTAATCTGATATGCAATTTCTTCCCCTTTAAAATCAAGGGAAAAGGGCTAGTGGTATTCCTCTATACCTACAACAACATATAAGCTCCCCATATATGCACAAACCTTATCACCTTTCTTAGTCTCTTTCTACCTACTCCCCTTGAGAGGTAGCCCCCATTAATCTAGGGATAAAGTTATGTCTTGAATTGCTCCAACCCCTAGATAGATGCACCATCTATGCATCTAGTTAGGATGGGTAACAACCCCTAACTTGTATCTAATATATTCAAATGCATCCTTAGGAAGTTCCTTTGTAAAGATGTCTGCAACCTGATCCTTTATAGGTACATATTTTAATTTTACCTCTTGATTTGCAACCTTATATCTTAAAAAGTGATACTTGATATATATGTGCTTGGTTCTAGAATTCTTCCATGGATTATTTTAAATATTGATGTTACTTGTATTGTCACATATAATAGGAATGGGCTCATCATACATTACCTTGATATCCTTCAATGTTTTCTTTACCCAAAATACCTGAGTGCAACAAGATGCTACAACTATATACTCTGCTTCGACTATTGATAAGGACACTAAATCCTTCTTACTAAATCATGAGACCAATTTGTATCCCAAAAAGAAATCTCCACCATTGGTAATTCTTCTATCATTAGCACTTCCAACCCAATCTACATCAGTATATGAACTTAGGGAAAAGTCATCACCTTTTGATACCACAATCCATAATCTAGAGTACTCTTCAAATATCTAAAAGTCCTCTTGACTGCCTTCACATGAGTTTCACTTTGATCAGCTTGAAACCTTGCAACCAAGTAGAAAAAATGCATAATATCAGGCCTTGATTATGTTAATTACAATAGGTCCCCATTCATAGAACTATATAGATTCTGATCAACTTGAGGCGACTCATCATCTTTTCTCAAATGAAAACCTATTACCATAGGAGTACTCACTAGTTTACAATCTTCCGTACAAAACTTCTTCAACATCTCCTTGACATACTTTACTTGAGAGATAAAAATACCATCATCTAATTGAGCAATTTGGAGTCCAATAAAAAATGATAACTCACCTATCATAGACATTTAAAATTCCTTCTACATCTCTTCTACAAAATTCTTACACATTTCGTCATTGCCGCCAAAGATTATATCATCATGTACAATAACTATTAGAATTTGTTCATCCTCAAATTGGCAAGGGGTATCATGCTAAAATTATGTTTTATTTTATTTGGTTCATTTGATGTAATTGTAATTGATGTTGAAGGTAATTTGAGTCCTCTTTAATTATAATGTAATTATTGGACCTCTCTTCTTGAGATGGATTTGTAATCCATGTTTATGGATAGTTTACTTGTTTTTAGTTACATGACTCAATGTTGGAACCAAGAATGATCACTTTATGAATGTTTATGCTTGTGTAATATATTCGTAAAATAAACTTAGGAACATTTTATTTGTGCTTAAATGAATGTAGGAATATTTAATTTGGATTTAAAAGTAACGTAAGGGTAAGGAGTAGTATTGGATAGTTTTGTAGACCCATCATGTTGTCATCCTACTCCTAGTCCAATTTATTCCTTAAGTTTGGTGTCATTTAGGGAAATTTGGTATCCTCTTGTGAGGTCTTGTAAATTCCAAAAAGTTTTTTATATTTGTTTTATGGGTTTTATTTCTTAGGTCAAGTGTTGGGGGTATGGGGGAGGTGATTTCACTCCACCCTACCTTCTCCTTTTATTATCAGTGGTATCCCATGATCAGGGAAATCAAAATCTTTATTTGACACTAAGTCATGTTTTGAGGTTTCTAATTTCTCAAAGTGTCAAAGAAATATTTAGGTTTTTCCTTAATGATTTGGGGGTATTGGAGGTCCTTCCCTAGTCAAGGAAAGATCATTTCCTAGGACATTATCACCCTTACAAAGACACCAGCTCTTAGAGGTTTACCAAGGACAAAAGCACCTAGAAAGGACACACCTTCCTAGAAAGGACTCAATTTCTCTACAAGGACATAAGAACCCCTAAAGGAGACTAGATTTGGGAACTAGTGTCCCATGATGTGCCACTTTTTGTTTGTTTCATTGATAGTAGGTGCTTTGGGGCATCGTATGAGGAAACATTGTGAGTGGAAGTTGGTCCCCATGGTCTTGAGAGTCTATGGATGTTTAACGAATATACCTATGTGTTGAATTTAATAATTTATGGAATATTATTTTCTTGGTAATCATGTGGCTATTTGGAAGTGACCCATCATCATTCAAA
This sequence comes from Sequoiadendron giganteum, assembly GCA_007115665.2. Lineage (NCBI taxonomy): Eukaryota > Viridiplantae > Streptophyta > Pinopsida > Cupressales > Cupressaceae > Sequoiadendron > Sequoiadendron giganteum. The sequence goes on from CM021105.1 coordinate 21,017,936, forward strand.
TTAGTGGAGAGTTTGTACCTCTTGATTAGGCAACTTCTTGTGAAGGGGTCTCCATTTTCCAGCAAAAATATGCTCTATATTTTATTTAGATATTTGGCATGGATGATTTTAAGCCTTCCCCTACACATTTTAGATCAGGTTTTGTTATTTCTACCAATTACACTACTGCAATCAATTCTACATTGTATCAATAGTTTGTTGGCAGTCTTTTTATACTTGACACATAGTCATCCTGATATTTTCTTTACGGTTGACCTTGTCTCTCGTTTCTCTCAAGACCCTCATGAGAGTCATTAGAAGGTAGCTAAATGTATCTTAAGGTATATTAAAGGCACTACAAATTTTGGTAATCATTACACATTAGGAGCTTCTCAGATTATGGGGCTTCACTAACTCAGATTGGGCTAGTGATGTCAATGACCAAAAGTCTACTTTTGGCTATTTATTTTACCTTCATTCTAGTATTATTGCATGGTGTCATGCAACAAGAAAACAAATATTATATTAAATAATAATTAGAGGATGAGTATTGAGGTGCATTTCTGTCTAGTCAAGAGGGTTTTTGGCTTCATTAGTTGATGACGAGGTTTGGATTTCCTTCCAATCAACCTACTACTCTTTGGTGTGACAATTATAGTTCCATTCATATCTCATGCAACCTAGTCAAGAAATAGTGTACTAAGTATATTGAGATCCACATACACTTCATTAGGTAGCTCATCTAGGATGGTGTTCTTAGCTTTTAGTAATTGCTTATGGAGGAGTAAGTTGCATACATCTTGACTAAAAATTTGGCATCATATCATTATCATCAATTGTGATTGATGCTTGTGGTGAAGGAAGTTGTCCTTGGGGGTCTTATTGAGTCCTTCTTCCTTCTTTTATTTTTCTTTGTAGGTTTTCTCTCTTTTCAAGAGGTTTTTTCTCCCACAAGTTTTTCTCCTTTTCTTCATTTATGAGAGAAATTTTTGTATATGGGTACCTAACATGGAATTGTTGTTGAGACCCATATTTTGCATCTTGCATTGGTTTGTTCCTAACTAAGTTCTACTTCAGGGGGTTTTGGTGCGAATAAAGTCTTGTACCTAGCTAATTCATAGTAAAGAACTTATTCACATGTTAAGTAACTTGCTTAGGTCCTAAGATTCCATCTAGAAGTCTTAGTTTTCATGTCTAGATCATATATTATACTAGGTAGTTATGAGTTAGTTGTCTCATGTGATAGGATTTAGACAATTGTCATGATCTTGTCTAATCCTATCTCTCACCTTGCGTTTATAAGAAAGGCATCTCATGCATATTTTACATCTTTTTCACATATTTTAAATCATGTATCATATTAGAATTCTTGTATTGGTGGAATAGCATATTTTTTTCGCTTCTTTATTTTGCATGTGAAGGTTATTTGGTGTTATATATTGAGGATATTAGTTATTTACTTCAACATTTTTTATTGCTCCAACGTATCCAGGAGGATTGATAAAATCAATATTGGATTTAATTCCATCTAATTTAGAGATTGCTTGACATAGTTACAAATAGGGGTTTGAAACTTAGATCTAGTGAACAACTTCCTATAGGATCATTTTTGGCCAAAACTAACCTTGCCATTGCATTCAAGAGGCTAAGGAGATAAATTTTGACATAATATTTTCTCATATTTGGATCTAGGAGCTATTGAGGAAAAAAATGTTTGTTAGGAGGGTAATATGCCCCCCCAACATTGTAGTCATACAATTTTTGTAAGAAAATTGAAAAAATAAAAAATAAAATAATTATAAATATTTTATACATTGGGTGCTAAGCAGTGCTCCCAACACTAGTGGCTAGGGTAGTCGCTAAGGGCTTATAACTCATGTGGCCCACTTTGGCCACTACTGTTGTGAAGTCATCATGACTACAACAAGTAACTGAGCCACTCCATAGACCACAAGTTGCATATTTTAGCAACTAAGAAACATAACCTACTATTTGTGGGTTGATAAATAACCATCAACCAACATTTAAAATGTGTGATCTATTTTACAATAGCTAATAACTTCAGAAAACCACCAAGTAAAGTGTTGGTAGTTTTGAAACCTCCACCCATAGTCCATTGCAAATTCTTCCCACAATGTCATCCATTTTCCACCACTTTTGGTACCACTACCCAAGGGTTGTTAAGGGGCCATTAGGGCCCTCCCTAGAGGCCAAATTGGGTCTTTTTTCAACTTTGCATAATTTTTTCCATAGTGTGTTTTTAAAAAATGAGATATCATCGAAAAGCGAGAGATGAGCACTTTCCATCTATGGGGGTATTGAAAATATTTTTTTCCTTCTTTTTCTATATATTTCAGGTTGAAGTTATTTTTTGATAATTTCTTCAATTGGACTGGTGCTCCATTTTTTAGAAATAAATACATATTGAAAAGGTGGTGAAGAGAAATACATAGCTCTAGAGATGATTTTTCTAGAATTTTTCTTAGTTTAATTTTATATCAATTTTTTAAATTTTGGTCATTGTGGGCCTATTGAGCATTTTATTTTGGAAAATTCTTTCTTATTGTACTAAACCATAAAGTTCCAACCTTATAATATTTGGGGGTTGATTTTTGATACTAGTGAAAAGGGTAGGGGTTTTTTGGTGTTCTTGTGTTGACTTTGTTTCATCACTTCTTATTGCATCTCTTCATCACGAATCAAATAATAGTTCCTATTATATCTACATACAACTATTTTGAATGGAAGTATAAAATGTAAATTCACTTAAGAAATCCTGGTTTGCATAGAACACCAATGGGACTAGAAATTGAACCTGTTAAAGATGAAGAAAGCCTAAGTGGTTCGATAGATGTGATCAAGAATATGGAGCATTGTGTTTGTCCGTATATCTTGATTTTCTCTTTCATATTGAATCTTTGAATACACCAAATGAAATATTGGATAAGCTAGAAATTTTATTTGGTACTCAATATTCTATGAGGGGTCATATGTTAGAAAATAGACTAATAAATTTAAGTCTAGGAAAATTTAACACAATTCAAGATTTCTTCACTAGATTGAAATCACTAAGGCTATAGTTGAAGAAATGTGGAATTGATAAGAAAAATAAATAATTGATTATAATTATTCTCTCTAAGATAATTTTTAAATATCCAGTATTTGTTTCTACCTTCTATGCTAGTACAAATACATTTAGGTTTAATTCACCATGCCATGTTTGGATGATTTTTCTACTTCTCTCACACAGGAGAAAGACAAGCTAATCCAAATGGGAACTCTCAAGTCTTCTAAGTCATATCCCTTGGTTTCCAACTATGGCACAAAAGAATAATGAGAACAATGTAGTAACATAGATAAGAAATAAAGGAATAGACAAGAGAAGAAGGATACAAAAATAGTTGCCCCAAAAGTAGCTAATGAGACCTCATCTTCAAATGACAATAAGTCTAAGAAAGAGAAGGCCAAATGTGCCTATTTTAAAATTCTTGGTTACAATGAGCATAATTTTTTGAAGAAACGAGTTGATCTCTTGACACACATTTTTTAAAAGAATAATCTTAGTGTTCCTGAATCAATCAAACAGAGTTCAAATGAGGATCTCATTAGGCTAAAGATAACATCAAGGGGAAAGAAAAGGGAAAGGCCCTTATAGCAGTTTCTTCTCCACCATCCACTTGGATTCTTGATTTGGGTGCCTCACACCACATAGCTTCATCAGAGGAAGAACTTTAATCTTTGGAGTTGTGCACCATGCCTTCCATTTTGATGGGTGATGACACTTCTATTAATGTGTGTGGGAGAGGGTCTATTGATATGGGGCCGGATGACACATTTCAGGATATTATTTGTGTGCCATCATTATCAACTAATCTCCTATAGATATACCAAATCACTCACATAGGTAAAATCAAGTAGGTTAATTTTTCTCTTGATTCAGTGGTGATTTGTGAGTTGCATAATGATTCTACAATTGCAGTTGGGAGAGAAAGTTTTCAGTCTTATCTTTATTTATTTTCTTACTTTATTCCCGATCCATATGTATTTGTTCTACTCACTCATTCTAATGAGGTGAGTAATTTGTGGCATCGACAATTTGGCCACTTGAACTACTGTTAATTATAATAGCTCAATCAACAAGACATGATTATAGAATTGTCTAAAATTTGGTTTTCTAATGGTGTTTTTAAAGGATGAATTCTTGGAAAGCATCCAAAAGAGAAATTTAACAAAGGAAAAGCTTGGAGAGCCTCACATCTTTTGGATTTGGTACATAGTGATTTGGCTAGTCCATTTCTATAGCCATCTTTTAGTAGAGCTCGATATGTTTTGACTTTCATTGATAACTTTTCTAGGTATTGTAGCATCATAAATTGCCACCCTTGATAATTTCACACTAGATTTCATTCTCTCCTATGTGCTTGGACCTAATTGTGTTATTAATTTTTTCAATTATGCATTTCATAGAAAAGAAGTTCCTTTCCCCTCTCCTCCCCCCTTGGAGGAGAGAGACTAAAGCAAAAAAGATAAAACAACAATAATATATCCAAAGGAAAGGAAGGGACAAGAGATCAAGAGTAAAATAACAAAAATAAAAATAAAAATAAAAAGGACCCAATGTTATAATAACAACAAAACAAGACAAACTAAGGGAATGTATTAAAAAAGGATAAAATAAGACAAACGACAACAAATAAAATCAAAGACGAAAATAATATAAAAAAAAGGAAAAAAAAGAAGAAATACAAAATTTAAGAAAAAGAAGAAGCAAGAGAGAAAATAAAGAAAATGAAAAATAGAGAGAAATAAAAAGAATAAATAAAAACAAAGAAAAAAAGAAAAAATAAAGAGGACCAAACTAGATAACATAAAAATCCCAACAAGAGAGAAAAGAGAGAAGATGAAAAATAGAGAGGAATGAAAGGAAGATAAAAAAGACAAAGACCAAAGCAACAATAAAAGAAACAAACTAGAAAAACATAAAAAGTCAACAAGTGGGGAAAGAAAAAAAAAATAGAGAAAAAAGAATAAGATTAAAATGAAAAGACAAAAGCAAAAAATGGAACAAGATTAAAAGACCAAAGAAAAATAAAATGGACAAACTAGAAAACATAAAAGGACAAGAAGTGAGGAAAGAAAGAAAAAATAGAGAAAAAAAGAATAAGAATAAAAAGAAAAGACATAAAAAAATAAAATGGAACAGACGAAATAAACAAGAGGCCAACAAAATGACCAAAATAAAGAAAAGAAAAGAAAAGAAAAGAAAAGAAAGAAATAGACAAAAGGGCAAAAATAAGAGAAAAATAAATGAAAAATAAAAGTCAACCAGGGGACAAAAGAATAGCAAAGGAAAAAGAGAGAAGCCAACAAATGAAAAGAAAAAAAGAGAAGTAAAAAGAATAGGAAACAAACCATTAAAATGAAGTCAACAAATTCAAAAAAAGGAAAAAATGGAAAAAAGGAAATGCAAAAAGAAATAAAAATAAGGAAGAAAAGGAAGCAAAATTAATAAACCTAAAAGAAAAATAAAAACACAAGAATAAAACAAGAGTTAAAAAGAGGGGAAAACACAAAACTAGAAAACACAAACATAAGCAATTAGAAGAAAGAATGAAAGAAACACAAGATAAAAAGATAAAAGAACAAGGGGAGAACAAAATAATTAGCAAAAAAAAGAGGAAAATGGGAGGCAAAAAATAAAGAAAACGAAAAAGAGAAACAATCAAAAGGGAAATGCCAAAAAAGCAAGAGAAAGAAGAAATGACAAGCAAGAAGATTGAGAGGAGATGAATTAAACAAGGGGGAAGGAGAGGTGGAGAGGGGAAAGGAACTTCTTTTCTAACTTCTTGTCGTTATCTTTCTTTTATTTTTATATAGTGTCAGTTGCTTTTGGCTTTTGTTTTAGTAGTTTATAAGTTTTGAGTAGTTTATTTTTTGTGTTTGGCTTCTTTTTTCTTTCTCTTTTTTATATTTAATTATTTTTCTTCCCCTCCCATCCCTCTCTCTCCTTTTTAAGGCTTCTTTTGTTACATCCCAATTGTGTAATTACTATTTTACTATTACTATGTAGGGTAAATATGAATGTAATGTCAATTCTAGAGATGAATAAATTGTGCTTGCACTTTGTTATTGATGCATTATGTGTGAATGTTATCTCATTTAATGTTATGCAAATGTGTGAAATGGAGGGTTATTGAATTGTTATTTTAACTTTGGAGATGTCTTATATGAAATGCATAATTTGTTGAGCAACTAACTACCTTGGAGAATATGTTAGTGGATGCAAGTATATGTTAAATTCCTCCAGGCGAAGGGGAAGTATCACTCAGGAGAAGATCTTGGTCGGGTAACCAGTAACGTAAACTATTTGAGCTTTCACACACCACAATAGAATAATTGAGTCAAGTTATTATGTGGGAAGTTGGTAAGTCATCCTTAGTTGATATGTATACATTAGTAAGAGTCTTGTTTACTATTGAGTGCATTATTTGGTGATGATTATATGTTTGATCTTATGAGTTCTTTCTTATATTACTAAGGTTACATTGATGAGTAGGACTTACAAGGAGTATGTATATGTACACACATGCACGTCGATGATAGACTATACACATGAAGGAACGCACACATGAGTGTACATATGTAGACATACTTATGCACACTTATGGATGAGTTGATTATACATATGGAAGTATCAATTGGATTTAACATGTATATGTGTATGTATAGATACATCAAACATAGGTGTTATCAATGCAATAGTAATTGTGTATGTAATCGAAGGTGTATATATACATATATCCATATGTATATATGTATCAATACACACATATGGTTGGCAAATGCATATGCCCATATGAATGTATTGATACATGTGCATAGAGGAATATATATATATATGTACAAAGTTGCTATTATTAATATTACTATGTGGGTGACATCTTGTTTTTATTCATTTCAATGTTGAGTGCATACATACATAATTGGTATAAGATATATATAAATATATATATTAACATATATATACATTGATATACATATATATATATATATATATATGTATATGTGGATAAATATATTAAAATATTATCAATTGCTTGGGTGTTGATTAACATTAGCAAGCTAGAGGCTGATTTATTAGCTAGAAAAAATCCACAAATGTTATACTTGTGACTGTACTTATAAAGGAACAAATATTACTCTTTCTACCCACACATTTAGAATGAGTATTTTGGAAAACTATTCACAATAATGAAGTCAATATATGAAGGAGACTTAGTCGACGCCTTATGTGGAAACATCTTAGACTTAGTAAAATCTTAAAAGCCATGTCATTGAGTGAAATATCAATAAAAAATAGAAGCATACAAGATTATGTACAACAGGTCAATGAATTGGTCAAACTATTAAATGAGATGAATCAACTCATGCAAAGACCAAGTCGACATGAGCTATGTGTTATATATTTGTTATTGACTGGTTCAACAAGTGATAAACCACACTAACTTTGTAGGAGGTTTATGTTTTATTTGGTGCCACCTTATGAATCCTACTTGTTGTAGATGATCATTGTGAATGAAATTTGAATTATACTTTTTTCATCATGTTCTTATTTGAAATACTCTCATGCCATTGTCAACAAATAAGGTCGACATGTAGCACTGTTTTGTTGAGTATGTTCTTCTTTTTGTTCCATCGTTTAGCTAAGTTGAGTGAGTGGCTACACATGGTGATTGCTGTCAACACTCATGCCTAATCCGTAGGATGATAAGCCTCTTTTCTACTGTATAAATAGTAGAGAAAACTCACTTGTTTTGGATGCATCCTATATGCATTATGCTTAGTATTTTATACATTTTTCTCTGCAATTCTTATCTAAGATTCTATTTTATTTGGGAGAGAGAGAGTTGTGAGTATTTGTGAGAGTATTAGTGTTGGAAGAATGAAGAAGAACACACCTCTTGATATAGAGTTTTGTTGTCATTGACGTCACCATGAGATATGAGTTGTAACTGTAAGTTCAAGACATATTTATCTGGTATTCTGAACCGGTAATACAAATTAGTCCTCTGGTATTTTTCTCTGGATTTCCCCTTTGGTGATAGTTGTTACTTAAAATTTTGAGAAATGGTTTTTGGTCGATGGAAGCATGCATGGATATGATATCGTGTGTTCAAGTTCTCGTGTTTTTCACCCACATCATTTTGTTGTTTACAGTTTTGTTATTAGGTCTATTTTCTAGCCGACCTAATGAGCCATTGAAGTTGTAATAGATTAAATCTTGTCTGGATGATTTGTGCCAACATGGTGTAGCGTGCTACACATTTGAATTATCTTTGAGAAGTTTTGTATGTACTTGAAGCCGACTAAAGTGTGTCTTGTGATCAAGAAAACCATATATATACAAAATTGTTTGGAGATGAAGATGACGAGTTTTGAGTGTATGTGAATATTGGCAGATTGTGTGTGGATGCAAAAGGAGCGAATATTGATCTGCTATCTTGTAAATTTCTTGAGCTATAAAGGAACTGAATCAACACTTGCAGTGTACTTTCATCAGTTCATTTATGGTTGTAAGCCATTTTTGTTATTGTTTCACTTGTAGGCAGTGAGACTCTCTTTTAGACAGTGAGTCTTGGCAGTTATCCACCCATTTGTAATATCTTATAATTGGTTATACCATATTGTGAGTTAATCCTCACCATGGTTTTTCCCTTATTGGTTTTCCACGTAAAAATATTGGTGTTCATGTTTTGTGTGTCTTCATGTTCTGTTAATGCTACTTCTTATCTTATCTATCATATGCATTGGATTAATTAGATGGTATTTGTTCAATAAGTTTAAGAAGATGCTGATTCACTCCCCTCTCACTATCTTGGATATTCAACAACTGGTATCAGAGTCTTGTTCCTCTGGAGAAGCCTAATGACTTGAGGGAGATCTTGAAAGTTGAACAAATGGATGAAATGCAGAACTTCGGATTACCCTTGATGATCTTGACAAAGTTGAAAGTGAAAATAGAGATTTGAAAGAAAATATTGATGAAGCAAATGAATGTGTCCTGAAGTTGAAAGAGAAATTAAAGAAATTCAAAGAGAGACATAGAGAAGTTAGTGAGCAATTGAAACAAGCAAATGAAGATGTTATCAGACTAAAATTACAAGTGGATGAGAAGAAGAGAATTGAAGAATGTTTGAAAGAAGGAGTGCAAAGTAAGTTTGATGAGTGTTCCAGACTCAAACAAGAAGTGGTAAACCTAAGAGCAGAATTGAAAAAAGAAAAAGTCTGTGAAGATAATTTCAAGACAAGTTCTACCAAAATTGATGAACTAATTGCAGGACAAAAACCTTTTAACAAAAAAAGTGGATTGGGATTAGAAGTAGGTGAAATCTCTAAAGCTGTGAAATATCAAAAGAGTCAACCAAAAGAAGACCACCTATCAGGCAACCAAATGCTCAAAGGTATCCATCCTTTAATGGAACTTGTTTCTCATGCAATAAATTTGGTCATAAGGAAATTGAATGCATAAGTAGGATGAATTGGTTTTTTGGTTCCTTCTCCATACAATTTTATGCTTGTAATAAGGTTGGACATAGAGCTAATGAATGTAGAACTCAGATGGTGAACTAGTCTAATGGAGGAAGGATGAATCAATCCTTTAGCGGTTATTACTATAACTGTAATAAGTATCGGCATAAAGAAAATTAATGTAGATCAAGGATGAATGGAAATTAGAAAAATCAAAGAAAAGTGATCTGCTACAATTGCAATAAATTGAGACATATTTCAAGAGTCTATAGAAGAAAAAAGGGAAAGAAGTCTGCTTTGGTAAAGCGAGATGAGCCTGTGAAGGAGATAAACAAAGATCAGGTTAAATAGGAGATGAATAAGATATGGAAAAAGAAAGAAGAGACAAAATCCTCTGATGTGTCTATTCCCTCATCTGGTACAGACAATTCCTCCAGGAATTAGTCCTAGCAGGGTCTTAGGGGGAGTTTTAGTAGAAAATCCTTTGAACCCCCTGATTTTAGGCATGTTAGTCTTTGGCACGAAGAAATGTTATGAGAAATGAATAGGTAGAGGTTTTGAAAAATAAACCGGAAGAAAAAGTGCATGTATGCTCGTTTGTAGAGCATATTAAGGTTTTTCAGTTTGGTCGAAGGGTTTTTGCTAGCTTTTTTGGATTTCATCGCATTTAATGCGAATTAGGGCATCACATTGATCTTTAAAATAAATTTGTAAAGTCATTTCGATCACTTGTGCATTTGAAGAAGACAAAGAGTGACTTAGAGAGATTTGGAGTGTTCTTGAGGTGAATTGAAGTGTGACCTGTGCAAACCCTTGCCTCGGGCCTTTGTAAAAGGAAAAAGGTATTTCTCGATTTTGTGAGCTTTTGCAAATTTATTCTCTAAATATTTTAAAGCTAGGTGTATAGAATGGAAACTCCTATAGTTGTGAAAGCAGTAGAAATACCTAAGACCTCCTATAGAAAATATTCAATGAAGGTCTTTGAAGATGACCCTATGGGTGCTTTCTCCTCAATTCCTCATGGCATCATACCTATAGAGGATACTAGAATGTTTATTAGGGCTAAGACTGAAGAATTCAATCACACAAAATTGATTGACATATGGATGAGCGAACTCACTAGAGATGACTTCATGGTGAAACCCAAAATATTCAAACATTGTGACAAAGAAGTTGGACAGGTGGAACAATTTCCCTAATTTATGTTCCACTGTAGATGACCAGTATGTCAAACCAATCTTGAGAAAAATGCATGATTAGTTCTTGTGGACTTTCGAGTCACATTTGATAAGTAAGGAAGTGATCAAAATTGTTATTGATCTCTGCAACATCGGACCGGTACCTGTGTGGAAATCAGTGAAAAATGAAGTGCTGATGGATCTCACTGGTGCAACATATGATAAAAGGGCTCTGGAAACAGAGCCTATCATTAAACCTATAGTGAAGTATGCAACGATTATGATTGGACATAAGATTTACTTCACCAATAGAGATAATTTTGTGTCTACCACAACAATCTATACTAGTTTTGATATGGTTGTAAATAGCACAAACTATGACTTGTGTGAGCTTCTCAGGCAGTAGCTATTTGAGAACCTGAAGATGACAAAAGAGAAGAAATATCCTTTCAAGTTTGGTTCTCTGATTGTTTACCTTCTATTCTATTTCCTCAGAAGGCTTCTAGGAAAAAATGAAACTATGTTTTGGGACCCTTCCCGACTTGTAGCCCATCAAATTTTTGATCATTTGCATAAGTTGGATGAGTTGAAGATCACAAAAAATTCCTTGACAACATTCTTTGTAGTATTCAGGAAAAACATGAATGAGAGACAAAATTCCAAGGAAAATTGTTCAAAAGTATAAGGATGAAATCATATTTCATGTTTCGACTAGTGAATGCATGATTGAAGCAGTTGAACCCCGAATCGTCTGGATTCAACCCTTGGGATATGAAATCATAGAAGAATATGCTAAAGGTTATGTGCAGTTGTTATTGAAAAGTGCAAAGGATTCCAATGAAGCCCAGATTGGCACATATGCAGAGAAGTCTATGGAAGTGCATTTGGAACACAACAAAGCTAAAAGGAAGAAAAATGTAACTGAAATGCTCAAAAAATCTGGTTTCATAGATGAACAAATAGCACAAGGAAGAGCTCACGGTGAACAAAAATCTAGAGTCATCTAGTACAAGGAGATCTACCAGGATACCTCCTTCTATACTAGCTTCTGGTTTGGCTGCAGTAAAGACTGATCCCAACACCTCTGGAAAAGGGAAAGGCCCTGCCCCTTCCAGACCCACTACCAGATTAGGCAAGAGAAAGAGTGTTCCTCTGGTAGTGCCTGCTAAGTGAGGAAGAAAAGAAAAGGCTACAAGGGAGAAGAACATGAGCGTTAATGATGATCAAGAGGAAGAAGAGGAAGATCCAGCTACAAAGCTAACAAGGAAAAGAAGGGTGAGTGTTTCCTCTGGTGAAGGTGCTTCTTAGGAAGCTAGTGTTGGTTCGAGGAGAGTTCACTTTGTATCATCCTCCGAAGATGATGAAGATCCAGATGTTAGTGATCTCGAGATAGGAGCAAAGAAAGAAAAAGTTGTAGAGGAGGTCCCTTTGGAATAGGATGTCCCTCCGGTAAGACCTGGCTCCCCTCTCAAACTAGAAGCTCTAGTGAATAATTTAGTGCATCAAGAGAATATGATGAAACCCATTAAAGAAGTGTATGATTTAGTAGGTGAAGAAGATAAGGAAATAATAATAATGGCTATCATTAAATATGTCATTATATTGGAAGTTAAGTGGGATAATGTTAAGTGTGATGTACCTAAAAACATGTGGGAAGTACTAATAAAGAGAAGAGCAGAGGAATTGAGTTGGAAGAGAAAATAAGAGCTAAAGCATATAAGGAAATTGCATCCTCTCTATGTCTAGATGTTCTTGAAACTTTGAAGAAAATTTGTGCTAACATATTCCAGATGAAGAAAAGAGTTAATACTTTGATGACTAGAGATAAGAAAGAGATCAAGAAAATAAGGAAGGAAATAATAGATTTTATCAGAAATACAACTATCAAGTATGGTATGCTTGGTGCATCTGGTACGACACCTGAATCAAGAAAAAAAACTTCTACTGAAGTCAAAGAAGATCCTCCTTCTGGTACTGCTAATGAGAATGTACCTCTGGAAATGAATGTTCCTGATATCCCTCCAGAAATATGTAGTACAAATGTTCTACCGAAAATTAATGTTGTCAATAAGGCTCCAAAAATTGATATACAAGTTGAAGAAAATGTTAACACAAAGATTGATGATGTTACCCCTCTGGTACACTCTGAAGAGGAAAGAAATAAAGCTAAAGAAGTGAGAAGATAAGTTGAAAAGGAAGAAGAAAAAGAAGAGGAAAAGAAAGAAGAAGAAAAGGTAGAAGAAAAAGAGATGGAAGAAAAGAGAGTAGAGGAAGAGATAACTAAGGAAGAAGAGAGAAATGAGAAATCATATGAGTCTGCTAGAAAGAATGAAGAAGTATCTCAGCAGGTTGTGGAATCACAATAGTCCACTAGAGAATCTTCCTCCAGTGATGATGTCTTAAAGGGAATGTTATCTAAGAAGATCAGATTCCAACCGGTAATTCCACCGGAACTCCTGTAGCTTCCAATGAACCAAGGATATGCAAACCTGGATAAAATTTCTCCTATTCATAAAATGGTATTAGGTGATGTATTTCATGCATCCAACAAAAGAGAAATTATGGAAAGGCACTAGAAAGGAACTGAGATAATCAAAGAGACCATTAAGGAATTGCAAGAAGTTACACCTGGTACATCTACAAATACATCTCTCACTTCGGTTGAGAACCTAAAACTTGTTTTGGACTCCTTTAAGGAGCATACCACTGGAATTGTTGAGAAAAAAAAAAAAGATGTTGAAGAGAAAATGGTTGAGAAAAGGCTATTGATCCTCCATGACAAGTGTGCTATGGCACATACCAATGTAAAAAGAGCCTTGAATCTGTAAAGGCCTGTGAATATGAAGCTAATTATATGTTTTCTTATTGCTTAAGATGTTCTGATGCAACACAAAGTATAAAAGATCTTATGGACTCAATTAAGTCCCAGTTGACTGTTGTTTCCAGTAATTACAATGTATCCAAGGATAGAGACAAATCAACTTGGAATGCCATATCTGTGCATAGAGAAAAAAATTTCATGCTACAGAAGTAGAAGGAAGGGTGTGTGCAAGTGATTTTCCTACCCTAGAATGCAAAACAAGATGAAATGCAAAAGAGAAAAACACTAAGAAACACTCAAGATTAGGCCTGAGTTGAACTTGAACAAATGCGAGATAAGAATGATGTTACCTTGTCCAAGTTGATTAGTTGGTTGGCCCTGTTGATTGCTTGATGTGTGTGCTCCTAGATCGATTCCGGCAGTATAACAACTTGTAAATGCTTGATTTGGATGCAAGATGATGGCTAGAGACTGAAGGCTTGAGATGGGTTGAGAGGATGAGAGCTTGAGAGTGAATGAATGTGTTTGAATGAGTTCGAATGAGTTAGGGTTGCAAAATGGCTAAGTATTAGTCATTTAGCAAGGGAGAGGGGAATGAAGGGCCAAGATTTATTCTTGGCCAAGGGCAAGTGATCAAGGGTGGAGATCAAAGGGTTGAACAAAAGGAATTAAAAATTCCTTTTTAATATGCATGGGGTGTTGGTATGTGGTGATTGATCATGCTATACTGTACACTCTTCATGTATCCTTTTTTTACCTTTTTTCGCTTCATCATCGAAAAAGAAAAAAGCCGAATTTGTAAACCCTAATTTCTAGAAGCCTCTAAAAGCTTGTTATAAGTAGTTGGGATGGGGATTGGTAGCATGCCATTATTCACAATATTGTAATATGTTTTGCACTGGATAATAAAATCATTGGATGGATGCGGTTTTGTGGATGTAGCCCAGATTGGGTGAACCATGCTAAATGCTATGTGTTGACTTGTTTCTGCTATACTTTTTTGTGTGTTTTATTTCTCTGCTCTATTTTTCAAATCTGCTTTTAACTTGTAAGATATCTACCTTCTAACCCTAACATGGGGAAGACAAAAGGAATAAAATATTCCTTGAGAAACCTTGGGTGAATAAATGGAATTGAAAATTCCATTGGGAAAGACATGGGGATTGATAAATGGAATTAAAAATTCCATGAAGGGTGTTGGGAGAATAAATGGAATTAAAAATTCCATTGGGATGTGACAAGATTTGACTAAAGGGGGTTGATTAGACTAGTTAATGATAGATTAGAAGAGGGTTAGGTGGGTAATGATGATTAGGGGCCAACTTGCAAAATTTGGAGGATGTGACACCTCCTAATCATGGATTAGGAATGTGTCACATCCCTAATGATGGGATTAGGGGATGAATTATAATTAAGTGTTGATGGGACATAAAGGGACTTAAATAATTGGGTTATTTATTTAATTCCTTGGAAGAAAGGGATGAAGGGGGTAAGGTATTTAATTATTTAACTAAATACCTTAGAGATTTGAAGGACTTTACATATATTAATTGAATAATAGTAACATTATTTAACTAATGTGGATAAAAGGATATTTAGACGAAAAGGGAAAATTTGACTAAATATAGGCGGTCAAATTTAGATGTCTACAAAGGGATAATAAGAAAATTTGGTTTGCTTGGTGAAAATGTCAGGATGGAGTACACTCTGGTAGCCAATGCTTTGGCGAGTGCTGAGAATTTGGAAAAGATAAATCTGACCTCGGATAGTCCAGATGAGGTAGAGGAAAGTTTTATTGCTTTAGAGTCTTTGAACATAATGTTAACATCTGCTAAATAGAGTTGGGAGAATGGAAAAGAATCCTTGCAAGGTATTCTTCAGGAGCTTCAAAGTGCTCCCTCCTCCGAATAAAATTTTCCTAGTTTTTACATTTTTTGGGTTCAACTCCTTAGGGGGAGTTTGAACAATATTTTTTGTTTCTATGTACATATTCATGTTTTTGGTTTCCCTTTGTCCTTGATGTCAAAGGGGGAGAGAGGAAGAGTAATGGAGTATATTATGTACATAGGAGATCTGTAAATTCTTTTGGCACATGTTGCCATCAATGACAAAGGGGGAGATTGTTGGAAGAATGAAGAAGAACACATCTCTTGATATAGATTTTTGTTGTCATTAATGTCACCATGAGATATGAGTTGCAACTGCAAGTTCAAGACATATTGATCTAGTATTTTGAACCGGCAATATAGATTAGTCCTCCAGTATTTTGCTCCAGATTTACCCTCCAATGATAGTTGTTACTTAAAATTTTGGGAAATGGTTTTTGGTCAATGGAAGCATGCATGGACAGGATATCGCGTGTTCAAGTGCTTGTGTTTTTCGCCCACATCATTTTGTTGTTTACAAATTTGTTATTAGGTCTATTTTCTAGCCGACCTAATGAGTCGTTGAAGTTGTAATGGATTAAATCTTGTCTGGATGATTTGTGCCGACATGGTGTAGCATGCTACACATTTGAATTATCTTTGAGAATTTTTTTATGTGCTTGAAGCTAACTGAAGTATTTCTTGTGATCAAGAAATCCATATATATAGGATTGTTTGGAGATGAAGATTATGATTTTTGAGTGTATGCGAATATTGAAAGATTGTGTGTGGATGCGAAAGGAGCGAATATTGATTTGCTCGCTTGTGAATTTATTGAGCTACAAAGGAACTGAATCAACACTTTTGGTGTTCTTTCATCAGTTCATTTTTTGCTATAAGACATTTTTGTTACTATTTCACTTGTAGGCAATGAGTCCTAGCAGTGAGCCACCCATTTGTAATATCTTATAACTGGTATACTATATTGTGAGTTAATCCTCACCGTGGTTTTTCCCTCATTGGGTTTTCCACGTAAAAATCTTGGTGTTCATGTGTTGTGTGTCTTCATGTTCTATTAATGCTACTGCTTATATTATCTATCATATGCATTGGATTAATTGGATGGTATTTGTTCAATAAGTTTAAGAAGATATTGATTCACCCCCCCTCCTCAATATATTGGATATTCTACAATTAGCATAATAAGTGAAGTACAATATCAACTTGAGAGAAGGGGGATTCTTGTGGCATAGTTGAAGGATCAAGAATAAACTAGTTGCTACTATGGGAAATTTAATTTGGAGTTAGTTGGTTGGATAAGTGAAAAGAAGGATGAGTATAATCTTCTTTTATTATTTTATTTTTTAAATGATTGCTTCATGAGTGTCTTAAATTGTCTATTGTTTTGAAAACAAATTAGAAGCTTTTATACTATTTTGTGATGTGCTTGTAGATACTCCATAAGAGGAGGAATGTTGTCATAAGAATTAACATATTACATATGATTTAACAAAGGTAGCTTAAGGGTTACTTATAGCTAGGCTATTGATTTAAATAGGATATCTAGTGGTTAACTCCTAGGATTGTTTATCCATTATGGGAGGGAGATTGTACATTTAATTTGTTAAGTAGTTATTTCCTAATTATGTATGAATGGCCTTAACTCAAATCAACCCTGAGTAGTGTATTTGATAGAATGACCTTCACTCAAAGTACTAAGTGAGAACACTTTGGGAAAAGTAGTGTGACTACCTCTAGCTCCATCATCAATTTACTGCGATCCAATTATTGCATGCTTGTCCTAGATTGTTGGTTTACAAGTTCTAGACATGTAGGACACAAAACTAAGCCCAATTGGTTGTCATTACCTGGTTACTCTACCAATATCTTCGTTGAAGAGAAGGGCCATCTATCAAATGATAGATGTGGGGGGAACCACATATGAGTCTATGGTTGGTGGAAAATCACTTGAGAGATGCTTCTCCTCCAACAACAGGCGATAGAAGACCAAGATTTGAAAGGAGGATCCTGGACCATCTATAACTATTTATTTCAAAGCTTGGTTGAGCTATGTATGTAACTGCGTATGTTCTTGTATTATTGTAACTTGTGAAATTATTGTATTGAAATGGAATCCTTATTGTATATTATTATGTCCTCTTTATTTATTTATTCTCAATAAAGAAAAGATTTTTTTTATTGCAATGGCTTGTTACATAGTTTATTTATTCACACAATGAAAACTTAGGAATTTTTTACTTCAGTGAATGGTTGGCATAATACATGTGGTATTAGAGCTACCAGATTTAGCTCTAAAACCTATAATCTCATCATTATTTTTGTCCAATGTTATCTAATATTTGGAAATTCTTGTGCTAGGATGGTGCATCTTAGATTAATGGCTTGAAAGTCGGTAATTGGAAATGAGCACTACCTTAAGGCCAAGAAGGAAAGAGAGGCCATCATTAGAACAATTGAGGGTACCAACTTTGACAATGTTGTATGGTTGAGTGACACTGAAACCTTTAGTCACACACTTTCTCAGATCAGTAATGTGAAGAGAAAGATAAAGATGGAGGAGAAGTACAACTACCTACCTTCTATCTCACCAAAAAAGTTTAAGCCATTAACAATTTCCAAGGATATGCCCTCAGAAGGAAGTGTCAGTTCAAAATTTGTCTTTAGGGACCGTAAAGTTCTTTCAATGGTGAAAGTAATTGTAATTTCCATGAGTAACGAATTTGAGGGCTATGTACCTCATAAATATGTATCAGATGACAAATACGAAGGCTACTATCCTTTTTGGGATAGGTATGAAAAAATGAGAGATGAGCAATAATATCAATCTAAAGGATATAATCCATTAAGTTATTTGTCAAAGAGTGAATCTAAGGGATACTCTCCACTAGACTATATGAATAGTCACTCCATGTAATAAAAAAGGATATTGAAATCCTCAAGAAATGAATAAAATCATATGCTTATCAAAAGTGTGTGACTAATCTTATATGGAATTCTTTATGTGCGTATGAATTCCATTTTAATGCTTTTCATAAGATATTTGATAATATGATTAAATCTAACATGGATGAACATTCAGGTGAAATCCATTCTAAGTGAAGATGGTGAGGACATGTACCAATCCTGGTGAAAGCCAAGAAGTTGGGCAAGGACCCGCAACAATTGAAGCTAGACTTGACCAAATCTTGGCAAGGTTGGAAAACCTTGAGAAAGAGAGAGTAAAATCTAGGGTTGAGAAAGAAGTCCCAAATAATGAAAATGAGGGAGAAAAATCTTCTCATAGGCATGATGAAACTCATGATCACGAGAGGGAAAAATCACCTACACCATCCAAGGAAAGAAATGAGTAGTGTATGGCTTTCGAACTTTCCCAAGATTTGAAGATTACCCCACCCAAGTTGAGGGAAGCGCCAACAAAGATGAAGCTAAGGAGTGGCTTGTTCAAATGGAAAAGTATTTCAAAATCCAAAATTACACTAAGACCACCAAAGCCGCATGGGGAGCATACCAGTTAGCAGGAGAAGCCTCTAACTGGTGGATGAACAAAAAGTTGGAACTCAATATAAACTCATGGAAGCTAACATGGGGTGAGTTTGTTGAGATTTTTTGTAAGAGGTGGTTGCCCCAACTCTATTATGGTTGTGTAGATGAGTTAAGAAATATGGTATGGAAGGAAGTACATGAAGCATCATACTATGGACACCATGGAGTGACAAAAATGATGGTGGATGTGAAGCCATTATATTTTTGGAAGGGAATGAAAGGAGATGTTGCTAGATTTGTAGCTAGGTGTCCTGAGTGTCAAAGGGTAAAAGTGGAGCATCATCATCCTGTAGGCTTGTTATACCCTATGATATACCAGAGAGGAAGTGGCAATTCATAAGTATGGATTTTGTGCAAGGAATGCCCATGTCAAGAAATAAGCACAATGCCATTCTTGTGGTTGTAGATAAGCTTACCAAAGTAGCACATTTCATACCCAAAAATCTAACTGATGGAGCACCTATCATAGCAATAAAATTTGTGCAAGAAGTGTTTAGGTTGCATGGGATTCCTGAAAAGATAATCTATGATAGGGATGCACGAGTCACTTCTAGGTTTTGGAAAACCTTATTTTCTACACTAGGGACTCAATTGAATATTATTTCAGCATATCATCCAGAAATGGATCGAAAAACTAAAAGGGTGAATCAACTATTGGAAGACCTACTTAGGATGTATTGCATGGATCAACAACACAAGTGGGAAGACTACTTAACATTAGTAGAATTTTCTTACAAAAATTCTTACCATTCCGTGATAAAGATGGCTCCTTTCGAAGCATTATATGGTCAGAAGTGTCGAAATCCTATAATTTGGGATAGAATTGAAGACATAGTAAGTCTTGGGCCAAAAATGTTGGCTGAAATGGAAGAGCAAGTTAAGATTATTAAGCAAAGGTTAGCTGAAGCTAACAACCAACATAAAAGCTATGCTGATGCCAATAGAGTGCCCCAGGATTTTTTCATAGGTGACAAAATAGTGTTGAGAGTGTAACCTCACAAGAGCTCCATTAAATTTGGAAAGTCTTCTAAGTTAGTCCTATGTTATGTAGGACCTTTTGAGTTTCTAGAGGAAGTGAATCCAATAGCTTATCGAATTGCGTTGCCACTAGCTCTTGCCAAAATGCATAATGTGTTCCATGTGTCCTACCTCAAGAAGTATATACCAGGTGATAATCATGTGATTGATTGGAATTATTTACAGGTATAGGACCCCATAGTGGTAACTCTCGAGCTTGTTAAAGTGCTCGAAACACGTAAGCTTCACTTGCGTAATAGGGAGGTTCTATAGTGAAAATTCCAATGGGACTAGTATGTGTAAGACTCGGCCAGTTGAGAGGACTATGCTGAGATTCAACAAAATTTTTCTCATGTTTTAGATTCTTTTGAGAAAGCTTAAGACAATATGTTGTTTGTTTTTTTCTTGTTTTATGTTGCTACATAAAATCATCGGTGATGATGATTCACAAGGGGGGGAGTATGTTACACCCCAATTGTGTAATTACTATTTCACTATTACTATGTAGGGTAAATATGAATGTAATGTCAATTCTGGAGATGAATACATTTTGCTTCCACTTTGTTATTGATATATTATGTGTGAATGTTATCTCATTTAATGTTATGCAAATGTGTGAAATGGAGGGTTATTGAATTGTTATTCTAAATTTGGAGATGTATTATATGAAATGCATATTTTGTTGAATAGTTGACTACCTTGGAGCATATGTTAGTGGATGCAGGTATATGTTCAATTCCTCTAGGTGGAGGGGAAGTACCACTCAGGAGAAGATCTTGGTTGGGTAACCAGTAACGTAAACTATTTGAGTTGACACACACCATAATAGAATAATTGAGTCAAGTTATTATGGGAAGTTGGTAAGTCATCCTTAGTTGATATGTCTGCATTAGTAAGAGTCTTGTTTACTATTGAGTGCATTATTGGGTGATGATTATCGGTTTGAGATTATGAGTTATTTCTTATATTACTAAGGTTACATTGATGAGTAGAGCGTATGTGGAGTATGTATATGTACACACATGCATGTCGATGATAGACTATATGTATGAAGGAAACCGCACATGAGTGTACATATGTAGACATACTTATGCACACTTATGAACGAGTTGGTTATACATATGGAACTATCAATTGGATCTAATTACATGTATATGCGTATGTATAGATACATCAGACGTAGGTGCTTATCAATGCAATATTAATTATGTATGTAATCAAATGTGTATATATATACATAATATATACATATATCCATACGTATATATGTATCAATACATGCATATGGTTGGCAAATGGATATGCTCATATGAATGTATCGATACATGTATACATACATATACATGTACGTAGAGGAATATATATAAATATATATGTACATAGTCGATATTATTAATATTACTATGTGAGTGACATCTTGTTTGTATTCATTTAAATGTCAAATGCATACATACATAGTTGGTATAAGATATATATTAACATATATATATATATATATATACGTTGATATACATATATATATGTATATGTGGATATATATATTAAAAAATTATCAATTTCTTGGGTGTTGATTAACATTAGCAAGATAGAGGCCAATTTATTAGCTAAAAGAAAAGCCGCATATGCTATACCTTTGACTGTACTTATAAAGGGCCAAAAATTACTCTTTTTGCCCACACATTTAGAATGGGTATTTTGCAAAACTATTCATAGTCATGACGTCGATATATGAAGTATACTTAGTCGATGCCTTATGTGGAAACATCTTAGACTTAGTAAAATATTAAATGGCATGTCATTGAGTGAAATATCAATAGCAAATATAAGCATTGCAAATTATGGACAACAGGTCAATGAATTGGTCAAACTGTTAAATGAGATGAATCAGCTCACGCAAAGACCAAGTTAACGTGAGCTATGTGTTATATTTTTTTATTGACTGGTTGAACAAGTGATAAACTACGCCAACTCTATAGGAGGTTTATATTTTATTTGGTGCAACCTTATGAATCTTGTAGACACTCAAAAATGTCCTAAGTCTGCGAGCATCATTTTTCTTGGTCATCATCTTTCGATAATTGAATAATCTTAATTATTCAATTATGTTCAATCATATTCCTCTATTAATTAAATAATTTTTAATTATTTAATTAATTCACCTTCTCATTTCTATCCTGATCAATTAAAATTATTTAATTGCATCACTAATATACCCCTTTCTCCAATAATTAAATAAATCATTTTTTATTTAATTATTTTTCTTGCATCCATAGTGAGATAATAATTATTTGACCCTTTATTCTTCTATAATTAAATAATTGCCAAAATTATTTAATTATGTGTCATTCCTCCCTTTTCAATAAATAATTAAATAATTTAATTACCCATGACTAATCTCCATCTCTCCATTTAATTAAATTGATTAATTTAATTAAATGCTCCCTCCTTCATTTTCTCCAAATAAATAATTTTTTTGCCACTTGTCCCTTTCGTCCATTTTCAAATAAATAATTTAAAACAAATTATTTATGTGCCTCCTCTAGGCAAAGATGTCTTGTCATTAACCCCTATCATAGCCTTCATTGCTATCATAGCCATTGACGTCATACTTGTCATAATTCCTCCAAGAATGGCATATTCTTGGTGCATCAATTTTGGACCATTGATCTTGGCATCTTTTTGGAGGCTTGATCTCAACCATCCATTTTGTAATCTCCCTTTCATGCATCCTCCACCATTGATCTTGGAATCCTTCTGGAGGATTAATCTCAGCCATCCATTCGAAAGGTTGTCTATAAAAGCAACCTTTCTCCTCCATTTCTAATTTAACAGCTAATTGTCTCCAGCTTTCTACTTACCATTTTGTAGGTATTTGCACATGTGAAACAACAAATTTGAGGGAAAAGATTGCAAAAAGGAAAAATAGGAGAGCAAGGGAAGTGATTCAAGATTCAAGCAAGGGGAGTGTTTTGATTTAATGCTTTTGTTTTCTCATGCTTTTATTTTTTTCTCTTGTTTAGATGTGGTTAATCGTCTAGAGATATTAGATAACACTATTCTAGGCTTGAAACTAAGAAACCCCATCTTACATTGGTGAACCCGACGCAAACATCACTTTTTGTAAAAAAATTGTACGAATTTTACTTGTTTTTGAAAAAATTGGGTACGAAATGATGGAATTGTTGAGCTCAACGACACATTTTTCAAGAAACGACACATTTGTCAAACATAGTGCCACACTTGCCTAGAAACGATGCATCTGTGGGTAGGAAAAATTAAATTCATACTCGTACCGCAAACACCATCGTGTGATGCAACACATCGACGCAAATACTGAAGGGTGTGATGCATTTGTCTGCTAGGTAAAAAGTTTCAGTTTTGGTAGCTTTTTCGTCTTTCTTTTGATTTTTGTGAATAGAATAAAGTTTTTGGCTTTCTGATATTCTATTTGCAGCATGTGGCTTTAGCTTGGGACTCCCAAAATTGATTCCTTGAGGAGCAACAAAAAAAATTGAGTCCTTTAGTTTCAGTTTTATTTGGGTTTTAGTTTAGATACTCTCTTTTCTTTCACTTTTAGTTTGGTTGTTAGATTTTGGTTTGGTGCTAACCCCTTTTTGGTTCTAACGTGAAGTTTGTGCAAATTTTTTGTTGGTCCAAGATCTTTCTTTTGAAGACTACTAACAAGTGTTTTTGTAGGTTCGAATGTCCAAGGATTATATTTTAAAACCACTTTGTTTGCTTTAGATTAGATAACACTTTGTTTGGTGCTCTAAAAGGAACGATTGTCTTTCTCACATAGATTAAATTAGAGGGTAAATGAACACCATGTCTTAGTGTTTGAGGGTGGTAGGTATTATGTTCTCACCTTATGCAAACTTGGTGATCAGAAAGCCAAACCCATCCGATTTTGTGTTCACCCATTAGAGGGCCTGCCTTAGTGGGAAAAAGTACTCACCCTAAGGGAATGACCCAACTGATAACGAGCTAAAGCCAAGCTACTCCCAACCAGTATATAAATTCGAATGTTGAGGAAATCTCAGCATTATGGGCACTCCTATAGACAAGCAAGTTAATCTCTCCTCTTGTGTGGCTGCCCGAACGAGTGCCTTGATTAAGAACCATTTGTGTAGATTTTCCAGAATCCTTCTATTTGCCAAAATGTCTGTTGTGTTTTCTAGCCATATTTCATCAGAAACAATCAAAAACTCAAATCAAAACCATTGAAAACATCAAAATTGTCAAGAATATCATTCTGGAACCGCAACTGTTAGACAAAAACCCACAACTGTCATTGTGAACCACAAATGTCAGACATAGACCCACAATT
The DNA here is from genome assembly GCA_007115665.2 of Sequoiadendron giganteum. Lineage (NCBI taxonomy): Eukaryota > Viridiplantae > Streptophyta > Pinopsida > Cupressales > Cupressaceae > Sequoiadendron > Sequoiadendron giganteum. The sequence continues at coordinate 21,042,215 of CM021105.1, forward strand.
GTCACTATGAACCACAACTATTAGCTTAAAAACCACAACTATCTGCCTGAACCGCAATTTCCAAAAACATAGCTACATCTGACAACACGATCCATAACTATGAAACACATTTGATAAAAATTGAACCGCAATTGTTTGCTAAATTTTTTTTCCTAAAATTTGTGTCCAAAATATGATCAAAATCAGTTTACAGTGACCTTTGTCTGATAAACCAAAGGCCTGCAAGTTTTACCGGCCCATTCTAAGCATCCCCATTAGGAAAACATTGCATTATAGGTTGCATCCGTTAAATCCTTGCATTACACAATTTTTACTTTGACTCCTAGGCTGTGTCTAGACCTTCAAATTTCAAAGATAGGGAGACCTTTGAGCTTTTAGAAAATTCTTGGTTACTCATTCTATTTTTCATTGACCATTGTCCTGATCATTATCTTGTCATTTATCACTTTATCAAATTGAGTCTTAGTCTTGTGTCTTGGTCTTGGTTGTCCTCTTATAGTCAATGAAATTCAAAGTTTGTTGCCTTGGGTTCACATTAGCTTGAGTTCCACTCTTTGTTTAAGATCTTAGGATGCCTTTGCATTGCATTTTGACTCACGTTCCTTAGATTGCACTTTGCACCTTTATTCCAAAAATACCAAAAAATAGATCACTTTGCCTTAGCTTTGGCATCATATCATTGTCATTATCCCTTTTGCATCCATTAGTTTCATTATCTTTGCATCAAAAAATTACAAAATCATAGATTACTCTCATTTATCCTTAGTTACATCATCATCTTGACCTTGAATCGGTATCATTTAGTCACCCTATCACTCACTTTGATCATTGACCAATCTTTAGCATCCTTTAGAATTAATTACCCCCCATACTTTGGACATTATCATCCTTTCATTTTCATATCCTAAAATCTAAAAATCCAAAAACATAGTCTAGTATCATTTGCATCTTGCATTATCCCCAAACTTGCAAAAGTCTCACATGATTGAAACAAGGTCAAAATCCAAAAGAAAGGACATGGAGTATTCAATTGACCCTTTTCATGACACTACCCTTGGAACAAATTCAAATCATTCTACACCAACAAGGGACACATCACAAGGAAACCAAACCAACACATGGAAAGACATGAGCCTAGAGGAATTCAACAAACAATTGACCACTCAAGAGATCGAAAGAGCTTATCAAGACCCAAAAAATTTAAACATGATTGCTCAACTTGTTAGTGTTGATCCCAACAAGTACTTCTATGCACTAGCTAAAAAGGGTGCCAAGCTACTATTACCAAATTTTTACTACAACTCGATTGTTGGAGCTGGTTAAATTTTGTTATATCTTAAAGTAAAGATTCAGTTAATTGCTACATGGTTTTAAGTTGCTGATTGAATGGATATCAGTTATGCATTATTGAGAGAACAAAGTTTAAGAAGTATTCCTTAATGCTTATTGAACAAATGAAGTACAAGATGATATATAAATGATTAAGCATCCATTGCTTTCATTTATTTCATGACATGGTTACATTACAGATTTCATTTGATTGCAAGAATACAAATGATAGTACAAGTTTTCATTTCTAATGCATTTCTTTTCAGAATGAAAAGAAAAAGGATAAATTAAGAAATCCACACAAGCCGTGGACTTAACTATTTGCAATGAATTATGAGGAACATCCTACACTACTGAAGATGCAAGAAGGAGAAGCACATAAATATGGACATAATAATCATTGCCTGATTATTATCGGCCGATGTAGAAGTGGTGCACCATCTTTTGTCCTCGAGCTCCAATCGACCTGCAAAAGTTGGGAAGGTCCCGTTAGAGCTCCGACTATGAAAATATCTACATGAATGACCAACAGTAATGGAGAGTGTTGTTGACAATACACTGAAACAATTAGGAGGAGTGCAAGAATTAGAGCTGGAATTTCAAACATCATAATATTTATTGTTTTTTGCTAACATTCTTTGTTTCCTATGTAGGTATAGGAAAATTCATGTAGCTGATCATACCTGAAGACATAAAAGTATGTGGGGTAAAACGAGCTCCCACAAGGGTAGAGCTCGACATGCTTCCCCTTAAGCTTACAAGTGGTCCAAGTAAAACATTATCATGCTCATCCGAGCCATACATGAAGGAGTAAACAAATTTTCAGTTATCAAAGCATTAAAATTATTGTTCATTCATAACAATCAAGTCTGAGTGATAAAATGAAAATTACAAATGAACAATAGATTTAACTGATTTATTTCAGCTGAAAGCTATTAATCTCATTCTAGAAAGTTAAATATTGCTGTCATATTTATTATTTTTTCTGCCTTAAGCCTGTTCACATTCTTTTATGTTGTTCATTATTTTCTATTTTGGAGCAGCAGTGTTATATTTCGTGATGGTGATAGCAAGTAATGTGAAGCACAAGTGACAAAAGAGTTATCTGGTAGTTCAATGAAGGAATAGTGCAAGAGTTAAATGAAGTTACGAAGGTGGTGAGGAGTAAGTTTTCTTATTCTCCCAATTTAATTCACTTTTTTTCAAGCAAGCTAGGTTGCAAATGAAACAGTTACTACAACATTGTTTTTAGAACAGAGGGAGAGCTTACTGCATATTTTTAGAAATTACATGGGTTTCAGCATAATGTGGAGTTTTTAAATACAAATTTTGTTCTTATTTTAGTGAATCTACATGAGAATATTGACAGGATAGCAACTATGTTATCAGATGATGGAATACCATGTGGATTTTAATCAAGAATACAAGAATAAGCATTTTCAGGCAATTTCTTTTAGAAAATGCAAAACCCACATGAGGGTTTAGATTCAAATATAGATTTATTATGGCTTGTCGCATACCCATGATGGGTGTTCAATAGTTAAAACAAAAGTGCATAAATGAGTAAATTTATTCCTAAGATAAAGAATTTTCCCTCATTTTCTTGAATACCCATATGAAGATTTTTGTTCAAGTACAGATTCTTCCAAGTTTTTCAGAATACCCACATGAGGGTTTTATTTGAAAATGCAGTTTTAGTCAAAATGTTGAATACCCATGTAAGGGTTTACAAAAAAAAAGCAAAAAATTCATGCAAGGCATCATGGGTTGAGCCCATACATGAAAGAGTTACAGAAAGTGGAAGAGGAAATCTTCTCCGAAAGAAATCTTTTAAATACTTTGACATTCCATGTGCAGATTTTTAATAACAAGAAAAACCAGTCTAGAAACAATGGCGTGGCCTGGGTAGTGGTATTCATTTTATTTAAAGAGCAACAATCATAGCCTTTCTTCTTTTTAGCTTTCAAAAGATTTTTCATTGAAAAAGATACAAAAATAAAAAATGAAGGAGTAGCTTACCCTTGAGATGCCAATGGAGGAATAGACTAGCCGTGACCAAGCTCACGAGAGCTCACAAACAAGGGTCGAACTCTCCCATGATGACCATAATGGGATCAAGTAAACACAGAGAATAAAGGAACACACAAAGTCAGAATGAAGGAGGAGAAGCCACAACCTTTATAGCCTTTTATTGCTCTCAATATTAAGTGGAAAAGTCACAAAAACCATAGGAACAACTTACCATTAGCATAGGGAGATGAATCAATCATTTGGTGGAAGAAATGTGAGGTTCTCAAGTCTTTGCAAGCTGAAAATCGAGCTCATACATGGTGGCGCATTCTTCTCTCAGCAGAGCCAAAGTCTTCAAAGTTTGCAAAGTGAAAATAAAATGTGATTAGGATTTTCCATTGGTTTTGTCCATGTTTACTCTAATTCGAATTTAGGGTTCTTGGTTGCATTTTGAATTAAGTCTTTAGTTCAATACTTAAGTGGCCATTTCCTCATGCCTTGGTCGACCTTGGAGTTAATAAAGTTTTATGAGTATAAACTTAGGTAAGGCATGTTTTATTTTTCAAAATATCAAATACCTTGTGGTTTTATCAAATATTCATGCCTTGTAGAGTGGATAAGTATTAATTCCTTAGGCTTTGTTGTAATTGATTTTATAGAAATCAATTAAATATGTCATGGAGATATGCCTTAGATTTAAATTCAGACCTTAGGCATTTTTATTTTTCAATTGATTTTTAGAGAAAATCAATTAAATATGTAATAGAGATGGCTATTATTTTTATGATTTTTTGTGAGAAAAATCAAGATTGTAATGGAGTAATAAGGCGATGTTTTGTAAAAGAGTTTCTATCTTTATTTGCAAAAAATAAAGCAATTGTAAAGAATTTGCAAGTCATTGTAAAGCAAGAATAAAGCAATATCTTATAAATTGTTTTATTTCTTTGCTATTTTTAGTAGATTGATGTTGAATTTTTCCTCTTGGTCAGATTTGAGCTTCTTGGTGGAGAGATAAGGTGTTTTTTTGCTTTTAAAGAAAAGAAGATCTATTTTTAGGTGGTTTTCAGCATGCACATGCAAAAAGTGAGACTTTTTCACTTTTGTGCCATCATTTTGGAGCAGTTTTAGGTGCCTTTGCTAGTGATTTTTCTTTGAGCTCGGATTAGGGTTTTGAGGTATATCTTAGAGAAAAAATTAGTGTTTTTCTAGTCCAAAATTTTAGCTTCTTCCTCTCTTGTTCATGCAGAGAGTCTTGTAAGCAATTTTTGTACTCATATTTCAGACAAAGTACTCCTTCAGTTTCAATAAAGCAGCAGAGTTCTTCTTCTCATATTTTTGTCTCGTTTCATAATAAGCAATTTGATGTCCTTATGATTCAATTCAAATCCTTTTATGTCTTGTTGTTGTGATATTGTGTTCAAAACTGCATAGTTTTAGGTTGTGTGTTGTATTCAGTTTATAGATCTTCATGCAAATTACTAATGAAATTATGTGTCAAATGAGATTGTGAGAATTATTGTGATAGATAGATTGTTGTGAGTGGTGTTGTTTGAATCTCATAAGTTCTGATTAATCATCCATTAGATTTAGGTTATCTTTTCAGTCATCTTTCACTCTCTTTTCCTAAAAAACATTTAGAATAGGATTCATCATTCAGAGAACCAACTCACTCTAGAGATTCCATTTTCGCATAGATCAACCACATCTGAAAAGGGTTTCCATGTTTCAATAGATAGTTTTGATTTCTGCAAATCTAACAAGGGTGCATATTTGATTGATAACCGTTTTTGGCACGCCCGGTGGGACTCTACAAATCAATTTCAAAGAAGTTTCAAATTTTTTATTTGCTATTTTGGTATGTGCAATAGAGTTTCAGCCTTTTGAAGGTAAAAGAAGCATACCTGGCAACTCTGTTCATTGGTTTCAGACTTAAGTGCTGGTATAATATATAACCCTATTTTCACTCCATTTTCCAGCTTTTACATGAACAACAATGTGAAATCTTTATAGGCAATATGAATATCATCCTCCATATCATGAAATCCCTACTTATTCATCGCCATACCAACATGCCCAATATAATTACCACCCACCCACCCCTGCTCATTTTTCATCTCAACCCTCATATACTCAAAATCAGCCCCAAGATATTCAAGACTTGAGATTTAGAGATATAAGGTTGAACTATGAGGAGCAGATGAGTGAATTTGAAGAACGAGAGCAGTACGATGCACACCAGGGGGATATTTCAAGCATAAAGGGCAAACTTATTGACTACATGAGGTAGTTGGAGGAGATCATGCAACAACATGAGTATAAGCAACAACAAAAAGAGATGGCTTGTCAAGCCTATCTTTATGAGTAGGAGTCAAAAGTGCAAAGGAACGAAGCCCAAGCAACTCCCCCAGTTCCAAATCGGCTTGTTCAAGGAGAGGTTTGTGACTATGATTTCCCAAGCTTTAGAAAAAGTGAACCTCTTAGTCTTCCTAAAGTTGAGATTCCGAGTTTTAGAAACCCCCATTCTTTGCATGTTGAGGAAAATTATCAGGTACAACCCAGTTTTGTTGCAGAGCAGCCCCTTGAACGATATTCTTTTCTGCATGAAACCCAAGAAGCCCCCCAAATTTTCATACTTTATGAACCCAAGAATCACCCCTTTGATCAAGATGCTTTACTCCATATCGAGAATCTTAGAAGGGTGAACCCATTGCATTCAGCCTTGGAAGAGTACCAGTTGCAGCAACAAAGGATAAAAAAAGAAGAGGTTTCTTTTGATAAACCTTTATTCATTTTCACTAATGAATCTCTTGGTTTTATTGAAGAGGAGGCAAAGACTTCAACATTTCTCTCAAAATATCAAACAGTGTAGCACAATATCGATGACTATTGTGAGGTATCTAGCTGGTGCAGTGATGAGGAGGACCCAAAAGATCAAGAACAACTGCAGTAGGGGATAGAGCAAGTTGTGGTCAAGGGACAACAAGTTCTAGATCAAAGAATAGCTAAGAGTTCTCAAGCTTTGACCGACCTATTTGAGGAGCTACCATTTTTTGTAGACGATGTAGAAGACATGTTTTGGGATGACCTGGAGGATTTTGTTTTAGGTTTGGATGTCAAGCAGCCATCGTCTAAGGAAGAAAGTGTGGAAAAAAACAGCTTGAGGAGGCAAAGGAGAGTGTCCAGGTCCAAGGTTTGATTACTTTATTTGAGGTACTTCCTTTGTACATTAGTAGTGATGATGAGAATACTTGTGAACTAACGAAGCTGTCAAGATGTGATCAACAAAATTAGGAAAGAAATTTGGATAAAGGATTGGTTAGTGAGCAGATGAATGACAACATCCCTCAGTTGAATAGTCAGGAAGTCGAGGTCCACACTATGCAATCAAGGAAAAGGCATGAAACTGTTCTTCAAGGTATGAATCTTGACGTCCTTCCAAGTTTTCAAGCAATCAACAAGGAGGATACTTTTGAGCCTATTATAAATTAGGAGACCATTGATGGGTTTGATGAAGATTTATGCACTAATATAATTGATGAGTTTTGTGAAAAGTTGGGTGACATGCTGTCAGGTGATTTCAATCTGGAAAGTGAGATTGAAACAACAAGTAACAAACAAGGAACGGGTAACAAAGTTTTAGTTTTCATCCTTTCAAGAGGATGCCCTATTAGGGATTTGGCCAACAAGGGTGTTAATGAGGTAGAACAGATTATCAGTGCACCTAGGAATGAGATTGTAGTTAAAGGGCACCAGATTCAACCCATCCATTTATGGCAACATAGAGGTATGTTTGATCAATTTTATGAGATCCGTACTTTGGTTCGTGATCTTTATATTGCAGTACAAAAATGTGAGGGCAGTGTTATTTTTTTTCACATCTTGTAAGTCTGCAAGCAATTAGAGCATTCTTAGTTGGTCAGAAGAGGTAGTTATTTTTTAGAACCAGTTAACAGCTTTGTTTGACCAGGTTCGTTGGCTGGTTAGAGTAGGTAGAGTTAGTGCTTTTGGTTAATAGGTGCTTATGCACATTTCATTTGAGTTTTCCTGCTTTCCCTAAGCGTTGCTACACATATTTTGGTTGGCCAGGGCCTCTTAGTTTGCTTTCAGCATTGATTTGTTTTGTTTTGCTATTGTTTAGAGTATTGTTGTTCAGATTTCTGAGTTTCATGAAGGGGGCAGATTTGACTCCGTGCCCAATGGAGTGTTACAGGAAAATAGTCTAACTCTTAGCTGGCAAGCATCTGTCGGAAATCGCCAAAATGTTACCAAATTTTTACTACAGCTCGATTGTTGGAACTGGTTAAATTTTGTTATATCTTGAAGTAAAGAATTAGTTAATTGCTACATGGTTTTAAGTTGTTGATTGCATGGATATCAGTTATGCATTATTGAGATAACAGAGTTTAAGAAGTATTCCTTAATGCTTATTGAACAAATGAAGTACAAGTTGATTATATAAATTACTGAAGATGCAAGAAGGAGAAGCACATAAATATGGACATAATCATCATTGCTTGATTATTGTCAGTCGATGCAGAAGTGGTGCACCATATTTCATCCTCGAGCTCCAATTGACCTACAAAAGTTGGGAAGGTCCCGTTAGAGCTCCGACTATGAACATATCTACATGAATCACCAAAATTAATGGAGAGTGCTACTGACAATACACTTAAACAATCAGGAGGAGTGCAAGAATCAGAACTGGAATTGTAAACATCATAATATTTTTTTTTTTTTGCTAACATTGTTTGTTTCCTATGCAGGTATAGGAAAAGTCATGTAGCTGATCATATTTGAAGACATAAAAGCATGTGGGGTAAAATGGGCTCCCACAAGGGTAGAGCTCAGCATGCTACACCTTAAGCTTACAAGTGGGCCAAGTAAAACATTATCATGCTCATCTGAGCCATACATGAAGGAGTAAGCAGATTTTCAGTTATCAAAGCATTAAACTTATTGTTCATTCATAACAATCAAGTCTGAGTGATAAAATGAAAATTACGGATGAACAATAGATTTAACTAATTCATTTCAGCTGAAAGCTATCAATCTCATTATGGAAAGTTAAATATTGCTGTCATATTTATTGTTTTTGCTGCCTTAAGCCTGTTCACATTCTTTTATGTTCATATTTTTTTTGTTTTGGAGCAGCAGCGTTATATTTCATGATGGTGATAGCAAGCAGTGTGAAGCACAAGTGACAAAAGATTTATCTAGTTTAGTTCAATGAAGGAACAATGCAAGAGGTAAATGAACCTACGAAGGTGGTGAGGAGTAATTTTTATTATTCTCCCAATTTAATGCACTTTTTGTCAAGCAAGCTAGGTTGCAAATGAAACAGTTACCACAACATTATTTTTAGAATAGAGGGAGAGCTTACTGCATATTTTTAGAAATTACATGGGTTTCAGCATAATGTGGAGTTTTCAAATACAGATTTTGTTCTTATTTTAGTGTGTCTACATGAGAATATTGACAGGATAGCAACTATGTTATCAGATGACGGAATACCATGTGGAGTTTAATCAAGAATACAAGAATAAGCAATTTCAGGCAATTTCTTTCAGAAAATGCAAAACCCACATGAGGGTTTAAATTCAAATATAGATTTATTATGGTTTGTCGCATACCCATGATGGGTGTTCAATAGTTAAAACAAAAGTGCATAAATGAGTAAATTTATTCCTGAGATAAATAATTTTCCCTCATTTTCTTGAATACCCATATGAAGATTTTTTGTTCAAGTACAGATTCTTCCAAGTTTTTTAGAATACCCACATGAGGATTTTATTCAAAAATGCAGTTTTAGTCAAAATGTTGAATACCCATGTAAGGGTTTACAAAAAATGTAAAAATGCATGTGAGGCATCATGGGTTGAGCCCATACATGAAAGAGTTACAAAAAGTGGAAGAGGAAATCTTCTCCGAAAGCAATCTTTTAAATACTGATGAAATTATGTGTCAAATGAGATTGTGAGAATTATTGTGATAGAGAGATTGTTGTGAGTGGTGTTGTTTGAATCTCATAAGTTCTGATTAATCATCCATTAGATTTAGGTTATATTTTCAGTCATCTTTCTCTCTCTTTTCCTAAAAAACATTTAGAATAGGATTCATCATTTGGAGAACCAACTCACTCTGGAGATTCCCTTTTCGCATAGATCACCCACATTTGAAAAGGGTTTCCATGTTTCAACATATAGTTTTGAATTTTTGCAAATATAACAAGGGTGCATATCTGATTGATAACAACTACCTCAAGGTTTTGATGTATCAACCATTGTAGAAGAAGAAACCAAAAACCCATTTTCACTTTGCATGCCTTCATCATATAAAACATCAAACATACCCCTTGGGACAACTTCAGACATGAGTACCATCACCCCACATATCCCAAGTATCCCTACATTTGGAAACAAGGTAACCCACCCCACTACACAAGGACAAAATTCTACGCTTGGAAGCACCCCCAACTCCATGGGTAAGACCTTTACAAATCCCCTTTTCCAAAACACACATCAAGGTTCCACTTCACAAGGTCCCATTGCTACACTTCAAAACACAAACCAAGGATCCTTATTCCAATTTTCAAGTCAACGTAGAAAGTTTCACATTGTCTCATGAAAAATACCAAAGAAAAGAAATAATCAAGGATCCATCCCATTACTCCAAAACACGAATCAAGGGTCCCTTTCATCATTCCAAAATTCTAACCAAGGAAACATTCCTTCATCACAAAATGTCAATCAAGGGCCTACATATTCACTTCAAAATACCAACCAAGGGACCATTCCTTCATCACAAAACATCAATCAAGGACCAACACCTTCATTTGAAAACCAAGGACCTAATTTTCAAAACCAAAACATAAATCAAGGATCTACCCATCAATTCCAAAACACCATACTACATGCAAACATGACCTTTGGAACAAACCTAAATGCCAATTTCATTCCAAATCAAACCAACACAAATCAATATGGCAACCAAGGTCTCACATCACAAGGCATCAATCATAATTCTAATCCAACCTATGACCTTAATGCTAGCACCATGACACCAAATCAAAACAATGCAACATGATCTCTTGAAGACTTCTTGATACAACAAGTGCAGACCCTTCAACAACAGATGAAAAACATGCAATTGGGGACCAATGAAAAGACCTATTTTGTGGAGGAATTATGCCCCTTTCCATTTGATCAAGATTTATACATGTCACCCTTTCCCCCTCATTTCACAAGACCAACTCTACCTAAGTACAAGGGGACAATGGATCCAATAGAGCACATTCAAGAATTCAACACATCATGTATGGAAGTCTCATATGATCCTACCTATTTAATGAGACTATTTTCTTGAAGCCTTACGGGGGAAACTCTAGATTGGTTTGCACATCTTCCTCTGGGAATTAGAACATGGGGTGAACTAGCCACCAAATTCATCAATCATTTTGCCTTCAACATTAAAAAAGATGTCACCCTTACAACATTAAGCATAAGCAAACAAGAAGACGAATAACCTCTCACGTCGTTCTACCAAATATGGTGAGGTTTGGTTAGAAAATTCCCTTGTCACATTCCTGAAAAATAATTGGTCACCATGTTTGTGGAAAATATTAACGGGGAACTCATGAGCTGAATTGAAATCCAATGTTGAACAACCTTTGAATAAATCCTTGAGAAAGGTGTCTTTATTGAGAAAGGTCTTATTGCCAAAGGACTAGTCAAGATAAATAGAGAAAATCTGAAATCCAACAATGACAAGAGAAAATACTGGTACCAAAACAAAAATGTCACAAATGATGGAGTCATTGATTCCAAACTGATAACCAAAGGTCCAACCATTCATCTTAAAGTTCCTTCTACCTCAAATACACCAACTACATCAAACAACCAACCACGAGGACAAATTCAAACATTAAATGTCATCCAAATAATCAACAACGAAGAGGCCCACCCCGCATCAAGATAACCTACACCCCCTTGGGTGAACATATCAAATCAGTTCTCAAACAACTCTTGCAAACCAATACCATCACACTACTTGACACCAAGAATTATGAACCTTCCTTGATCAAACCATATTGGTGGAAAGAAGATGAATACTGTGAATACCACCGTAGAAAAGGACATAAAACCACTAGATGATTGACACTTAAGAACATCATCCAAGATCTCATTGAATATGGAATCATATCAATAGGAGATTCACAAGTAAAAAATAATGCTGATCACACCACATTCAAGACTCCCTTGCAAGATCATGATGAAGGGAAAGCCTCTAGTTCAGGGAACAACAATAGTGCCAACTATACCATAGTCAAACACAACTATAGCACTATTATTCTTAACATAACACCCAGTGATGATCACATTGCTACCCGAACTCATACTATGTTGTTGCTACCCGTAGAACCAAGATAACTATTCCAGGACCTCCACCTAATTTTCAACCCAAGAGCCAATATAATCTCCTGGAGCAGTTGGGAAAAACTCCTGCATAAATCTCTATCTTGGAGCTCCTTCGCACATCCCCACAACATAGAGCTATACTTGACAAAGCATTGCAAGAAGCGTCTATCCCTGCCAATCTAGATGTCAATGCATTTCAGGCCATGGTCAGATACCTAGCTATGCCACATCATGTCACCTTCTCTGAGAAAGACTTTTTCGCACCAAAATATAATCATAATGACCCCTTACATCTTGAAGTTTGCATTGATAAATGTAATATTATATGAGTCCTAGTAGATGGTGGATCAAGT